>PTEX01000031.1:3443085-3493530 GCA_003342815.1 Eudromia elegans | reverse complement strand
TGCTTTGAAAATTAAAAATCCCTTGGAATATTTTAAAACATTAACTGCGGTTAAGGAATTAAATGAGGCAAAATGGTTTGCTGTATGTTGAATCCATCAGAATTAAAGTTTATTTATAAATGACAGGTTTTCTATGCACAGCAACGTTCTTTTAATACCTCTGGTATAAATGACTTTTCTTTTTAATATGCCGTGTTACCTGTGTTTAATGAAGGGATTTAGGCATTCTAGGTGAGTTATTTGCGATTTAGAGTTGGAAATTAATTGCAAATGGTGTTCCAGGAGTGGAGTGCAGTGAGGCTAACTTTTCCAAGATGAGCTAGGTGGCAGAATTGACTAAGAAAGTGGTGCTTAGCTATTGTATAAACTCTGAATGCCAGTTTGTTCTCTGAATCACGTAAAATGCAATCCTTTTTATACCTTACAAGAAAAGGGAAAAAAAAGAAATGTTTATATCTAATATGTTTTGTAATATTTTATGCAGATTACTGTAAAGCAGGTGTGTGCTAATTTCCAAAGAGCTAAAGGGTCCCAGTGAGGAGTTGGGAAAACACATCTTGTTTGGCAAATCCTATGCGGTTATTTAATGATCTAGTGGTACAATTATTTTTCAGATGTATTGCACCGGGTAAGGTTCGCAGGAGGGTTTTGCTGGTGGTGCATTTCCCCGAGGCTCTTGGCCCTGCCAGCCCAAGTTTGTGTGCCTCAAACTCTCATTTTTTATTGAGAACAAAGGTGAAGAGTGGAAGGGGAAACAAGGCTGACACATGCTTGTTATATTACTTAATGCTCTGCTGGACTGTTGGGTACCAGGCTGGTGAGGCAGGTGTGGAAATACAGAGCAGAATGGAGATGCTTAACAGTATTCTTAAGTCATTGCTTTTTAAATACAAGTATATGGATATTGAAAACTTATTTTAAGTGGTATATATGAGTTATGAACACCAGTGAAACAAGAAGTGCTTCCCAGAGAGTGTTTCTTATGGTCTGTTGCTCTACTATCTATGAAAAAAGCACATTGCAACTTCCTACAGGCCCCTTCTCTTCTACATAGATAACAGAGGACTTGGGTGTTACAATCTCAGTAGACGATCCGCCAAAGAAAATATTATGGCTGTGTCTTTCGTTTTTTCTCTTTTCCTTAGTTTTTGTGCAATGTGCAAATACAGCACTGAAGGGAAGAGAGGCAACATATAGGGAGAACTGACAAGCCCCCAGAAGTTCTTAATTTGGGTGGTCTGCTGCTTCATTTTGTTCTGCTTGTTGAATCACATCGAGTACCTTGCACATTTTTCTTTACATAAAGTAGATCTGGTATTTATTGCAGATGATTGGAGTTAGTGGTTATAATTGTTACTGTCCTGTCCTTAATTTTTGTATTTTGCAAAAGTCTGCACAAAGGCACTGACTATGTGAATGAGCTTATAATTTAAACAATTTAGTAAAGACTGAAAAAAATACTCAGAAGTGTGAAGTTTTATATAGTCAGCTGCTTTGATTTTTGTTTGCTATAACTTCTTTTACTTTATGTAGTTTATTGTAATTTTTTGATTTGTGTTTAAGAAATATATTTTTCAGCTATGTAGAATCATCCATCAAATGTGTGGTATTCTAGAATATCCGTTTCATTTTTAATAGCAAAATTGATAAAGTAGGAATATTTGCAACAAATCTGAGAAAATGATACTGAGAGGTGATTGCAGTATAGAACACATGTTTGCATTGTTCTTTATCTAGAAGGTTTAGAAAGATAAGTGGTGAGGTTGTGCAGAATAACCTCTGAATGAAATACTGGTCACTGTTGTCAGATTCTCTTTAACAACTCTGAATGTCAATAGACTTGCAGATTATTTTTAGAAAGCAGACTTATATTGTCTACGTAGAACACCAATTAAGAGCAACTCTGTACAAAATTCCAAAATCTAAGGTAACCCATACATAGTATTGATATATGCTTACAAAAATGTGTTAATTATGAAAATTATACATGATGTTTAATGGAACTGATTTTCTAGTAAATGGGGTATAATGATGAATTTAAAAAACTCAGAGTCATTCCAAGTAAGAATCTTACTCTGTATGAATGGTCCGCTGGGCAACAGTGTTTATCCAGCTCACTTGAAGTGTTATACCTATTATTCAATGTACATTTTAAAAGTACTGGTGTATTTCTCTTTCTTCTCTTTGTATAATATGCTTACTAAGTACAGAGGTTCACTCCTTATGATCATGACCCAGTTATGTTGCGTTTACTAATTTGGGTAACAGGACTTTAAATAAGCTAGCAGTAGTAGCCTATTATAATTTTCCTTGGCAGCACATATGGTGGGTGATAAACTAACTAATAAAACTGCCACATGGAGCATAGGTCCGTTTTAATTTTTTTATGACTGTTTCTTTCATCTGATACATAATTAATATGCAAGGTTCAAAATTGTTTTGTCTGTGATTTCAGTTTCTGCTGGTGGATTCTGAGCTGTAAATGTGTGAAAACAATGATTCCTGGACTTAATCAAATGTGTTTGTTCAATGACCATTTTATATATATATATATATATATATATATAAAAGCTATTGTCACAATGCTTTTTATTTTCTTTGTGTGTGTGTGTGTTTGTTTTTGTTATATTCACACTTTAAGTAATAGAGCTTGTAATTTTAACATGGATAAAAAGTAGTTTGAAGTTCTCTGAGATGTCTTCCAGCCAGGCAGATGAATTAACTTGCATTTGCTGTGCAGATTTGTGAGTCAGAGAGCATATGATGCATCTTGTAAATTGTCTGCTTGATTTTGCAGTGTATGGTGGCCATGGTAGGAACAGCTCTAGGTCTTCTATTTGCCAGACTTCCCTGGAACTCTAGACTAACTGTGGATAAAGGTGAGAAGAGGAAAGCCCATTGTTCCATATCCCCACACTGGAGAAATAAAGAATAGTGAGTGATAAGGGGCTTGAAATTTGGTGAGAAGTTTGATAGAGTTTAGCGATACAGTGAGATTACAGAAATGGCTTTTCTATCATATATTAATAGAGCAAATATACATTTTTTTAGAGGTTTTCTTTTTGTCTAGCTACCATCTAAGTATTTATACTTAGATTATGCCTTGAATACAGTTAGGTAATTTTATGTATTTAGGGAGTAGCTTCTGTTGATAAAAGGTTGGAAAGTTCTGAATAAGCTAATTATAATATAATCTTGAAAGGCCATAAGCAAAATGCTCTTAGGACAGTTTCATATTAAGAGGCTACGGAATTGCGAAGATCCCAGGGGACTTGTTTGATAGGCATCATCTTCAGGAGCCCTGTGAGACAAAAAGTTCTAAGTCCGTACAGCTCATGGACACTTAGTAGTAGTGGAACATTGTCCACCAGGAGTGGATGGTGGTATTGATCAGCCACAGATTTTTCTCTGCTTTGAATTCTTCCAAGGTGAAGCATGTCTCCAGGATATGTTCTTTGGTTTTCTTCTGTGTCAATAATGGGAAGAAAATATTTGTAGCCTGGCTAAGGTTTGTTTTGCTGTAGCTGGTACAATCACAAAGTTATTGTTTGCAGCCTGATGTGTCAATAATCATGTGTGTTAAGAAGGTCACAGATAAATATGTTATGCAAAATTACCCTCCTCTTGCTTAAAAATTATACACTTTGTTTTAAGAAAAGCGTGATTAGAATTTTGCTTTGATCTGCTTAAAACCTATGTTTTTCTTCTAGTAGGGCAACCTTCTGCTTGACCAGGATCATCTTCAGTTATGGCTGGTTTTCAATCCAAAGGTCACTCTGAATTATTTTATTCTGATAATCCTGTTATTTCTGTTAATCTTTTAACACATTCATGCATAATTTTAGAATTATTCTTTCTTTATACTACTCATAAATGTTACTCAATAGTCTCTTCCTGTTTCCTTGTCTCTTCACTTTCTTTTGAATTTGTTGGTGATCTTAGGGCTAGAGGATACCTCAATTAAGATACCGTACTGTATCTTCAAGCTCTAACTGAATCAAGCTGCATTTTTCTTTCTTAATATGCCACTGAGTTCCCATCTTTGAATTATTGCAGGATATTCACAATTAGAAGTATATTTATGTCAAAATCACTCATATTGTTGCTCTGTCCAATTTGTAGGTGGTTGGCTGAAGTAAAGATAGAATTTTCTGATGGAACAGAGTTGAACCTGGAGGGCCTGAGCTGTAAGTTTGCTATTAGCCATGCAAAACTGCTACCAGTAATCTTTAAGTGGCTAAGTCCACAGCAAACTTACACTATAAAAAGAAATGTTTTAATACAACGATTAAGTATAAAATTTGTTTTGTGGCTTGACTTTTTCTCTGTCTTGTTGGATATAGCAATTTCTCCTCCTGAAAAAAATAAAGAAAAATCTGATGCATGTTTTTGCTTCAAATATCTTTTTTTTTTAATGTAAATGTCTTAATAGCAGAAAGCAACTTCATGGAATTATGACAAATTTAAGATCTGTTTTGTGTCCTTTGGCTATGCAATACTTGGTTGATAAATTATTTTGTTCTTTACATCATTCGAATGCTTGAACAAAGTTAACATAAGAAAAACTAACCTGAAAGCAATTTTATGCAGCTTTTTATGCTATACCCTTGAGCATTTTCTAAGTTTGCATTTAATCACAGAATCTTGGCCATGATATTTCTGACAGGTAATTTCCTTAATGCGGTTGACAGAGATGGATTACATGGAAGCCTATTGGATCCAATGCTTTTGTGTGCAAGTGATAAGACTAGATTAAGGTTATCTTGCTCTGAGTGCCTGGAATGATACAGCCACCTAATAATTCCCCTGGTAATACGGATAGTTTTGTGGGAGCAGGAATTCGGGGCCAGATTCTGACCTGCAAAAATATTACTGATAGATTTTATTGTACCTTGAGAACATCTGGGGCAGTGTGTATTTTTCACTTCCGTGGTATCAAAATCACATGTCAGAGCAAGACAAATGTTAGGCAGACTGAGCAAGTGATAAGGCCATGGGTAGGCAAGTATCCTAGAAATATTAGTAGGATTGTAAAATAAAAGTATTTTTATCATAAGCATGAATACTGTTTATTTACAGAGAAGTAATGAAAATAATTACTATTTAGCTTTGTAGCCATTCTAAAGGTTCACATAAGAAAATAGCTGGTTTGTTACTATTGTATTAAAAACCTTAAGCCTGAATGTTAATATTCGGGATGCTTTTAGAAACTGGATTTAATTGTAAAAAGCAGTCAATGCTTTCTGATTTACTGAATAGAAAGTTTATAAAAAGTAAAGCTTGGCTGAATTAATTGAAAGCTCTCTAATGGATCTTGGTTTTATTTACTTGTAGCAACGGTTAGTCTTCAGTAGAGCCAGGGTTGCCTCAATAGTCTCCAAGACCAGGGCAGTTGTATTTTGCATGTTCAAAGTTGAACTAGACTGAGGAAGTGTATTTGATGGGGTAGTAGCTTATCATATTGCAGTCCCAGCATCTCTGTTGCCCCTCATTTGGAGGCACATGTAATGGAGAGGTGAAGTTTGGAGGCGCTGAGCGTTCCTGAAGCAGGCTCCTGACCCCCTGTCTGTAATCAGTAATGAGAAGGGCTGATCCTTCAGGGGGCAGCTCAGAGCAAGAGTCTAATTTAGATGGTGTGAGTCGCATCCCATGGGATCCTCTCTGTATTTCTCAATTGATTACAGGGAGGGCTAAAACAAGCGGCTTTCCTAAGCTGAAGTTTGCTTTTTTGTCCCTATTTTCTGGAATAGTCAGTAGCATGGATTAAAAGAACACAAAAGACTTTGAGGTTTTGCAGCCTACTAGTCCAAAGTGTTCTGCTGCACTCTATAGACTGGTGGGAGGGCAGAGAATACAAATACTGTGTGTTCTGACTTGGCAGCTTTTAATTTTTCTAATTAATGGCATAACAACAGTTGACATATATGTTAAAACTGGACAAGTGCAAAAGAACGTTATTAGAGCAAGTAGTTGAAAAGGAAAAAAAGAAAAGAAAGAAAAAAAATCCTGGAGAATACCAAGGGGGAGCTTTGGGAGCTGAAAGTTTCTTTACTTTAAATGTGGGCACATATTTACATTATGCATTACCTGCTTTTATTTTTGTTTTTTCTGTTTTTATTTTGAAGGGAAAAAATAGACAGCAACAATGTCATAAAAACGTATCACATAGGTGGTAATTCTGGTCATGGTACATGAGAACTACTGCCCTCCCCCTTCTTTCTAATAAGAATTTTAATCCATTGATGACAAAACTTCTGAGGTATTTCCTTGCTGCATTGTAATGCGCTGTGACAAATTATGTCTTAGGAGTTATAAAATTTTCTCATAGCTTGTAATACCTCATTTAATGAATTGATCACACTGAAATGTAAAGATGAAGCAGCATTTATTTTGTATGTTATATTGCATATAATTTTGAGACTTGACATTTATAACCATGGAAGCTGTTATTTTACATACCATTTTCAAACCATATCAGCCTTAAACACATTTAAATTTAATAAGCAAGTAGATTAGATTTGCTTTTAAGCTAGGCGTATCATTATAGTTTGTATTTCCTTCAGTAGGGCACATGCTTGCTGTTAAATGCAGTATTTAGTTGTCTTATAAAAATCTAAAAATAATAAAAAGGGATGTATTATCAAAAGTAATTGAAAACAGAACTGCTTTTGGGGACAGTGGCCCGGCAATGCTTTCTGTGCAATATAGACATTAAAGTAGTTTTTGCTTTTGATTAAAAAAAAAAAAAAATCTCTGTTTTGAGGAAATATTAATAGAGAAGTTGTATGGGTTTCAGTTCTGAAATACCAAATATGTCATTGTAACATATGGCCTGATCATCATCTCCTGCTGAAAAATCCATGGGAGGGGAGAACTTATTTGGAAACTCTGCATGACTTGCCAGGCAGATTCTCTGGTTCTTCCTCTTCCTCATCAGAAAGAATCTGTAGCTGCCAGCGAGCTGGACTCTTAGAATCTCCTAACTATTCAAGTACTTTTCCATACACGAAAAAAAATCTGCTAGTAGTAGGTAGGAAAAAAGGCATTCCTTTGGTTGTTTCTGGCTTCTATCACCAATGACAAAATCTTTTTTCTTTTTTCATTATTTCAAATTGCTTTTGCATTCATTGGGTGTCTCTTGGATGTAAATGTAGTGCTTGGCCTTCTGGTTTACATGACTTGATTGGGCTCCCCAGAAAACTAGCATGTTTGACAGATGTTTCCAAATCCAAGCCTGAACAGCTAGGTCCTCTCTTATTTATTTTTCTAAGGAATTGTTTTGGCTATATTCTTCAAGCCTTTCAGGGAGAGAGTACACTTTGATCCAGACGGACAATCTGGATCAAGTTTGGGTCAAGTCTAAGTTCTTCTGTATGAGTTTAATATGATAACAAACCCAAAACCTCTTTGTCCTTTGTTTAAGCGATGAAATAGCTTAAACAAGCGGTTATTGGGAGCGGCCTGAGATGGACTGCGTAAATACTAGAACAGAAAAGAGTCTGAAAACAGACTCAACCTCTGGCTGTCATCACCCGCCTTGCTTAGTTCTTACCGTGCAACCTGGCATGGGTTTTGCTCGAGCCAAGCAGTCACCACGCTCAGGCCTTGGCACGGTTCTCGAGATGGCAGATGATGGGAGCTGTTCTGAGGAGGCAGCCAGAACGCTGCGACCGATTTGGGGGAGATAGAGCGGTTTTTTCAGGGGGATTTGAGCTATTCTGTGCCACTGGGTTTTCGTCTGAAAATGATGCTTGTTCTGCTTGATTACATAACCACGAAGACCACTTTTCATAATGGGACGATGGTAGAAAACAGAGCGCTTTGGGATGGATAGGAAACAGTATCAGACAGGATAAGTTGGTTGTTCTGTCTTTTCTTCTTATCTTACAGCCCTTAAATATATTTTGTGCTGTGGCTGTAAGGTTGACAAAATGGCCAAGTGACCTGTCTGTGCATGGAATTAGAATATGTAGGGTGTAGGATGAAATGCTTCTGTTAAACCCTCTCCCCTACGTGACCACACTCTCCTGTATATTTAACAGCCGTGCATATAAACATATGTCTACTGCCACTGTGGAAACTAGGCTATAATGAAAGCAGACTTCACAGCCGTAAGAGAAGATGGACAAGGTCACTGTAGAAGAAAAAGCCCTTGTTGTCTGATAAGCTTTCAGGAAAGAGCAAGATGTACTAATCAGCAGGGTAACGTAGAAAAAGCATCAGAAGAATTATTTCTTTTTCCATGGGGTTCATAAGAGTGTTATTTTTCAATGAACTGCATATTTGCTGCTTATTCTAACACACATAAATTATTGTGAATTTAATTCTGTGCAGTTCAGTGAATTATCTGTTATAGATGAGCTTTTGTTGATAAGATTTTAATGTAGAAGTTTGGCAGTGTGTGGTGTCCACAAAATATGTCATGTGGTTATGAGGCGTAACTGAAGAAGTGAGTAATTTTTAGCTTGTCTTGCTCCCGGAGGTAATTAAACACAACCGTGCTGAAGTGCAGGGGTGACCACGGGTTGCAGAACGGGCTCCCAGGTTTTGCCGGGTGGGGTAAAATGATGTCAAATATTTTGTTAGTTTCCCCTGTTGCAAATGTCTGATTTGGCTGTTACAGGAATAGAAAGTCATTTTGAAGTAAAGTTGCCTAAATAGGAGATCATATATTTGTGACATCTAGTATTTCATATCTTTCATTCAAAAGATCTTTTTCATTCTTTTATTCAAAGAAAATGTGCTCCACAGTGAAATTAAGCAGTAAAATATAATGAAACTTGTTTCTGAAAGTTTAATGCGATACATCTTTAAGATTACCTCAGCATTGAAAAGCCCATTTAAAGAGGTAAGAACTTAATCCAGATGTCAGTGGTGATGGTTTCCTTCAATGTGATAATAAATATACCAAAGTGCCCTTTTATCCTTAATAATTCAGGATTCATTGAGCATTGAAAGGTTTTCCTGATCTGTCATCGAGGGAATCTTGTGGCAATTTGCTAAGAATAATATGAGACGTGTCTTGACAATAGACGGGAAGTGTGCAATATATAAAGGATGCTATTTCAGAGTGGAAGTCATTGCTTTCTACGGCACTTACATAAAGGACTTAAAGATTTTTCACCTTATTTGCTTACCATCTTGCAAACTGTAACCATTTGGATGACTTCCCATTGTTAGAGGGCATGCAGAGAAATCAGTTGTTAAGAAACCACTCAACTTTTCTCTGGAAAGTATAGGTCAGAATCTTACAAAGTAAGCTTTATTAGAAAAGTAATATATGAATATCTGCCATCCTCTATGAGGAGACAAAAAAAAAAGTGATTTCACTTAGATGTACAGATTTGTACCACCATGTTTTCCTGAAAATTATACAATTGTGCTTGTAGAGCACAATTTTATAGTTTATAAGCTGAATATTGTTTTTCTGTAGAGACCAATATGGATAGCAAGCAAGCAAAGACACATTCCTTGAGCTGAGAACTGAGCCAGCGTTGAGGTTTTGCTTTTTGAAGGGAAAAAATGAACAATGGTAGAAACTGAAATCCTGAAATAGATGCATTCAGTGATTATAGAGTTAAGTAAATCTAACATTAGAGCTTATACAGGAGACTTCCATTAAGTAGTCCAAAAATCAAGTAATGGCTAGTAAATAGTGTAATGTGTGCCTGCAAAGCCAAATAACATCGATTCTAGCAGCAGGTCAATGCACAGGACTTTTTGAGACCTTACAGGTTTGGTTTAGGGGGTTTTATCAGTAATATTCTCAGACTTTCAGGTCTGCTGTTCGTGAGCGGTAATTTTTGCATTGGAGGAGCGGGAAGCAAAGCTCTGGACATGAGCTATGTGTTCCACTCTCCTAAATTGCTACCAGTTGTTATGGCAACATTATAAAATGGTGGCAGCTAAGGCTTGACATGAGAACCCTGTTTGTGCAAGCAGAGACTTTCGGAGATTGTAACGGAGCATTTTAAGTGGGTGGACCTTTTGTACTTAATCAAATATTTAGTAGATTGTGGTGAATATTCACTTGTCCTCCCTTCAGGATAATATGTCATGCTGTGTGTTTATGGTTCTGTGCTACTAGAGGGGTATTCCTGGATCAGAGCTACTCCATCCTTTGAGTTAAAATTGTAATTAGTATGAATTTGCTTGTTGTCTATTAAGTTGTAGGTATGCAAAATTTGAAATTGCTTCAGTTTCCCATTTGGAAAAAGCTGTGTGGCAAAAAAGTTGAGCTTACTTCTGCTTTTTCTTGCATTTAGTGAAGTAATTTCAGGACTCATTTGTACTTTTGATGTCTTCAGTCTGGAACTTTCCCAATTGATGGACTAAAAAGCGGTGTGTTACGATAGCTCCTATCGATGGGCACGAGGTATCACTGCCCTGAGCAGCAAGCTGGGGCTGGAACGTCTCGCTGTCAGGTGTGTGCTAAGGCACTTCGTTACTGGCCTCATTGTGTTGGAGATGAAGCCCTGGGAACGCCGTCTTATCCCTCACTTAGATAAGCTTTAAAAGGTGATCTCCAAATCACGTTTGCCACAGAGCAAGGATTTGCTGGGAGTACCAAACATGCCCGCTGCCTTTCCTGCCCGCTTTTCAATAGAGGAATTTCAGTCTCTCGACTGAAAGGAAATGTCTTAGAAGACTCTCAATACAACCCTTCAATGCAGCAGAATGCATTAGGTGAAAAGCAGAACTGTTTTTCTAAGTCAGCCTTGATAAACTCAATCAAATAATATGTTTATCGTGCAGAAGCGGAAATTCAGCCTAGGCTGTTTGGAGAAATCGCTCTGACTGGCAGCCCTGGTTCATTTTGTTTTGTTGTTGTGCTGCTTTGTTGATAGGTCACACGGTCTGAGGGCCTTTTGGAGCAAAAGCAGCTCTCTGTGGCTCACCGTAATCTCATCCTTCATCCCTGTGATTTCTGAGGCTTCAAGGAAATAGCTTGCAGATACATATATGCTTTAGCATAGCTGATAACGGCAGCTCAGATAACCCTATCAATCTTAATGACATTTTCTACCTGATTGGCAAGAGGTGTACAATTTATTTTTCTTTTTAGTTTCTTCATTATCATTTTCTCTTATGTGTCTGTCTATATATGTACTGCATTATCAAACAGTATTTATTTTAGTTAACCTTGCCATGCGAAACTCATTCATCTGCACACTCACCTCTGGAGTAACTGTGTTTTTTGACAAATGCGATATGAAATATGCAGTTTCCCTTCTTTATAGTAACACAGCTGGGTTTCACTTGGCGTGTTTTCACCGATTTATATCGTCCCTCGTACTTCCCTACACAAGGTCGATATGAGGGGTTACCCTCCAGCCACATAGGAGATCTAAAAGTTATGAGACATTTGGAAGTGAGAAAAACCTGATTTGAAGCATGATTTTCTTGGAATTAGGTAGACAATTCTCAGGAAACAGATAAATGATATTAGAAAAAGAGAATGACAAGAATTTTTATATGTTAGTCTGCACAGTGTTTGTCTTAAGCCATGATTGGTGTATAAAAATTGATGAATATTTTGTGCTTATTTTGCCGTAAAAGTATTAACAACGATACTTGTAAGCAAGCTGTAAGCTGTAAGTACAGAAGGTGTTGCAGCAATAGTGGGTATTTTTTTGATGAACTTACACAACTATAGTTTTCACTTTTCCCACGTGAAGTTTTGCATCTGCATACAACAATGCCTACTTTTATTGAACAATATAACAGTCTTTTTATCGAAGAGTATAACAATCTTTGCAAGGAAGCATTAAGATTGGATGTATTTATCTTTTTTAGAAAATCTGTTTAACTGAAATATTGATACTGGTAACGTTCAGCCGGATAATATTCTGGACACACCACTTTGAAATGAAACGTGTCTTGATCAGGAAATACTGAGGAGAAGGATAAATAGGATCAGAGTTTTGGAAAATGTGTCCTCCAGGGAATGACTGAAGGGATGTTTAGTCTGGGAGGAAAAAAGGCTGACCCAGGACTTCATAATAGTGTTCAAAGACATAAAAAGCAGCTGCAAGTAAGAAAGTAATCAACTTTCTCTATATCCTCATGATGATTTAGGCCAGAATTGGTGCAAGCTCAATTTAGGATCAGCAGCTAGAAAAATTTTCTTTGGGAAGAGTAGCTGAGAACTAGAGAAGTTTTTCTAGGAATTACGTGAAATCTCTATTGCTAAAAGGTTTTTAAAAAAGGTCTGACCGAAGCTGTTAGGCGTGATTCTGCCTGGGGGAGTTAGAAGTAAAGGCAGAGGGGCAGCCAAATGGTCCATCTAGGTCATAGCTGAATTGTTTTTATTTGCTTACCAAGCTGACTCAAATTGAGGACACTAATAATGTTTAAGTATTCCTAGGATGGAAACTTTTTTTTAATGCTCAAAATCCTTGTTTTTGTATCTACTGCTAAGTTCTCTTTGAAATGAATAAAAATAGCTTGAAGCAATCTCTTTTAAAATATAGTAGCATTAGTAGCATTTTTTTCTTTTTTTCTTTATCTGTTTGCTTTACATTCTTGCAATTTAGAAACAAAAACAAACGTAAAATGCTTTTTATGCTTGTCTATTTAATACAGTTGTATTAAGTCACTGATAACAGCTGAAGCCAAAAGATGCCTGAATTCCAGGATCAGGATCCCAACTAGGAAGCAGTGCAAGCACCATAGGTGTAAAGTGGCTACTCGCTTGGGCATGCTTACAGACTGTCTTATTTGTTTAGTGCTTTTGGCTCTTTGCCCACATCCAGAGCACTTTGTTCTCCTTCCCTCCAAGTGGGAAATAAAATTTTACAGTCGTGGCTGAGGAGGGGATGTGGCACGGTCCTGGTTGTGTGTGCACAGGGTGTTAGACCTGCGGGGATGGATCCGGCAGTGCCAGGTGCATCCCAGTTATGTGCCAGGGAAGACATCATTTGGAAAGGAAACAGCAGAGGATGTAACAAGAGGGAGAGATGATCTGTCCAAATTGAAACGTGTAATCCTAGCATGATAGATGCATTGGAAGTAATTTTCCTCTTGCAGTGTTGATGTCCATGTAGCATTTTTCTTGCACCTTCCTACACAGAATACATATCACTGTTTAAGCCTTTTCATAGATGTGTAGAAAGCACAATTGCTCGGGCGCGCTGTGTGCAGATGACACCGGTGTGAGTGATGCCGGGGTCCTGCTTCTGCCTCTGCCTTCCTCCCGGCTGCGTGTGTCATGCCCTGGGTTTGAACGTCAATCTTGCTCTCACCCGCTGCCCTTTGGGATCCTCCGGAGATGTAAACCCTGCGGCCTGGTTCTGCTCCAGGAAGGCGATGCCAGCAAAGCCGCACGAGCTCCAGGAGCACGTGGTTGTGCTGGGGACACCCGTGCACTGCAGCCAGCGGGTCACAGCGTACATAGGACGGCATGTTCCAGTCATGAGACAGGGCACAAAGCCATTTCTGCTAATTTGGGGGCCTAGGTATCATTAGATGAGTAATATTTGCTATTGCATTAGTATAGAATGATGGTGCAAACATGGCTTTAATTTATCATCCCTCACAGGGAGACTCCAATTTGTATAATTTAAAATATCCAGTGTATTTATGTGGAATATAAGGTAGAGATTTATTCTTATTGCTACTCTTTATATGATGGCACATCCATCTATGTGCAAGTATTAGTTTTTCTTCTTGGGGTCTGCGTTTCTTGAGGTAACGACGGTAAAAAGTTTCTGAAAATGTGACCTGCTAGTCAAGGGCTATTCATGGCTGACCTGAGTGAGAAAATGAGGAGGAAGAGTGGAAGAAAGAGAAGGAGAAAGCAGCACGAGGAGCATTAACTTTGAGGGGTTCTTTTTCTTCTTTTAAGATCTTTTTTTAATCTTGGCTAGTGAAAGGAACTGAACACATATAACTAGGATCACTACGAGTGATTTTACTGGCAAAAACATGTCCCTTATTTTTGGATGGATTTGGATGTTGTTCTGCAAGTTAGCGAGTTGACACAACAATGAACCAAAACAATACTAGTTTTAAAGCATATTAGAAATAAAACTTTAATGCAACTAATGCTTTATCATCCAGTAGAAATGACAGAGATATTTGTACAAATGGCAGAAGTGCAGGAAATGGCCAAAGAACAAATATTTCTGTTCTGTGTTTGAGAAGAGAGCAGATAAGGTAACGTTTTGGATTCTAGCAGTGACTGAGGAGGATATTAGAAACTATGGAAATCAGATACATTTGCAGCATCATTTTGGTTTAATAAAGAGACATCAAATAAAAGGCTTAGACATGAACCTCTGCAAAATTATTGTTATTTTTTATAACTTGCAAAACTCTGGATAGCATAGATGCACCCTTTTGCTTGCTGAAAGAGCATGCATGATGATATCAAATGATGTTTTGATTAAGAATATGGAACCATTCAAACATATTACATACTGAAAGAGTTAAAAGTGGCTAAGCAGCAGATCTGCATGTGCAATGCCAAGCGACTGCAATCAAGTGTGTTTATAATAGTCACGGAGGTGTAAGGTGTAACACGTGTAGCATTTTTTGTCTCTGACCAAGATATAAATGTAGTGTCACAGGCTGAAGTTAAGAGTTGATGAAAAGAACAGAGAAATGAAGATATTGACCGAGTCGTTATAAACTAAATCACATAATAAACTGGATGTAAGCAGATGATTTCTTGTATCTTGTCTATATATAGCAAAAAAAAAAAAAGTTCATCAATGGAGAATTTGCCCTTTCAGTGGAGACTCCCTGTGATGTGGATCAGTTCTGGGATGCCTAAGCAATGGCTTGCTAGACAGGGATGCTCCAGTGAGGCTGCTGTCTTCTGCTGCGCCACTGTGTCCACTTGTCAGGGAGCTGATAACATTAGAGAAGATGCTTGAAGAAAACATGGGGATTGGAAACATGGAACTTGACAATGAAAGATTTATGGATATCATTGGATTTAAAGACAACAGTGGGTTTGATTTGACCAGAGTTGATGAATAGTGATTTGTTATCAGTTTCCATATACACAGGGAACATTAGCTTTGACAACAGAGGTGTGTTTGGGTTGGTTTTTTTTTTTTTTTTTTTTTTTTTTTTTTTTTTTTTTTTTTTTTTTTTTTTTTTTTTTTTTTTCTTCAGTCTAACCAGGGGAGGTGTGACAACAGCCAGCAGGCAGAAATTGAAACCAGAAGAATTAATTTTAAAATTTTCTTTAGCATCAAGAGAAGTTAGTGATTGATGCCAATTTCTGGAGAGGTCTGCCTTTTTGGCTCTTTCTGAATTTGGTTCTCCCAAAGTGTGTGCTCTCTTTCCAACAATTGTGAGTGAGAAATAAAATACCTGTAACTTGCCTTTTGTATTAAGCTAAAGGATTATTTTGGTTTTACAGAGTATGGAATGTGTTGCGTATGTTTAATGTAGTTGTATGTCATTACTGAAAAAAAAATGGGTAAGGCTGGTGGCAAGGCCTGACAGTATGTGGAAAGAGGCAAACTGTGATGAGTTCCCTTTTTGTTTAGAATTTATGTTGTTTAAGTTGGGGTAAAAAGGAGTATAGCTGTGTAGAACTGAAAAGGCTAGAGTGCAGTTACTGAATGAGAGTACTTATATGCCAGCTGCTGAACATAAAACATTCTTCACTGAAGTATAACATCTGACAGGGAAGTGTAGCTGCTGACAAAGAACATTTTATCTGTGTGACAGGAAAAAAAATATCCATATGGAAGAGAAAAAATTATCCATCAGCTACCTTTGGCATATAAGCTTCCAGTTGTGATGAATTCTGGCTAAAATGACCATATACTTTTTTTTTCCCCTTTTGAGAGTTTCCCTTTTCTTCCTTCACACATGCTTTCCATTATGTATGCTAGTCTTGCAAAATTTTTATGTAGATTTTTAATAGTATTTAGTTAATATCGACATATTGTAATATCAAATTTCAGAAAAATTGTGCAGCCCAATTTCTTAATTAAAAGTGTTAAGAAATTGTACAGCCCAACTCCTTAAATCAAAGTCTTTTTATTTTATCAAGAAATCATAAAACTGCACGGAAAAAATCAAAGAGAATAATGAGCAGCGTATGAAACTGCATGCTTGATAAGTGCCCTCCTTCTGGAGAGAAATACGAGCGAGTGCCCCATTTTAAACCTTTTCAAAACTTTTTCCTAGAACGATATTTCTGCAGCTGTTCCCTATGGTTCTGTCAAAGAATTGCAGTCTAACAGGCTGAAAATCTTCCCTGGAACTTCATTTCATGCTTACAATGAAGCTATAGAATATTAGATGCAGCTATTCACTTTTTTTCTTATGTTCCCAATTTAATTTCTATATCCATTTGCAAAACTACTTTGTGATGAAGAGTAGGCCTCCATGTGGTAAATGTTTCATGATGTATCCTTGATGTAACTTTTCTAAACTGACTGGAAGAAGCAATAGAAGTAATTAGAAGTAATTAGTAAATAGAAGAATAATGAGTTAGTAAACACACCTTTTCAATGAGGATTTCCATGAGAAGCTGCGAGAAACTATGTGAAGGAGCTTGGCACCTGCAAAAGGAGACAGAAAGGCAAGAAGAGTTGACTGGAATATGGTTTTGGGAGCAGAGGAGAATATAGACCCATCCAGCAGTGAAACAGCTTTCAAATAATTGGAGGGATGTGAACAGACCTGTAACACTGGTCAGGGATGTAAGTGTGATGCAAGAGGAGGAGGATCCAGAGAGGACTGACTTGAAAAACTGAGGTCAGGTTTAAGGTCGAGGGAGTGTATAAGTAAGGAAGAAGTTGGTTAAAATTTGATGGGAAAGGAGAAAGGAGAGTGAGAAGAATGAGAACAAGCAGCTTGGTTGCTAAGAGTGCTGGTAAAGCAAGGAAATATGGAGGGTGGCAAACAGGTAAAGAGGAAGAAAATGGACAATGAGAAAGTATGAGAAGAATAAAATGTTATTTCTGGTAGGCTATAGTAAGCTTGTTTGTTATAAGCACAAATATGTTTTGTTGTGGTGGCATCCCTGCAGCATTTGGGCTTTGTAGATGCCATAGAAAGATTTGAACTGTGTGCCAGCAAGCTTTCAGCTTAAGAGAAATAGCATGCAAAAATAATAAACGATGGAAGGTGGAACCTGAACTGGTACAAGAGATGGTGTTTAAGATTCAGTGGGATGTCTGGAGTCAGAGCTAGGGCAAGGGAATTTGGCACCTGCAGTTCCTTGGCTCTTGCCTTGCTGGACCGTTGCGTTTCTGACAAGTTCTCATCTCTGTTCGCTGGTGGCATGAGCAGATATAGCCCAGATTTATGAGCACCCCAAAAGGTGTATGCCTCTACAGAGTCCATGTCCCTCAGGCAACCCTTGCAATTATCTTATCTGGATTAATCTGAAAGATGAATGATTTTAACACGGAGATAAATATATTTTTTGTTTGTTCTTTTACATTTCAGACTTCTTGTGGGAAATGTTTTTCAATGTATTTTTCTCTTTTAATGACTTGCTTTTACTGCAAGGAACCAGCTCAAGGATATCTGGAATAATTTATAGGAGACAAACATATAGAATGAAGGTGGCTAGACTGTAGATGGGAATGTAAACTCAGCAGTTTGCAGGAAACTTGTTTGTCTCAAGTTTGCGAGGAGTTCTTTATTGTGTTATTAATGTAAGTATTGGCATACATAAGTATTGGTAGTATGAAAATTTTTCTCATTCATGTGAGGTCTGAGAAGTAAACATCAACATCTCTGATTTTGCTTTGTGATATTCACAGCTTTAGTTGCAATTTAAAAGGTTTTCGCGTTGAGAAATCCCAGTAGTTGGAAGATGGAGACTTCTCAGTGGATTTGCTTTCTGGCTTGTAATGCTCTAAATTTCATTGAATGGAGGCAAACATTTCAGGGTTTTGAGGAAGAAGTGAGGTGGGTAATCATTAATTTATTTAATCTTTATTTAATCTTTAATTTTCTCCAAGCTGGCTACCCAGGGTGGATGAATCCTGCATGGTGCATCTGCAATCCCTGAGTCTTGTCTGAGATGTTTTTAATGGACACTGAGTCTTGGGTGTATTCGGTGCCTTTGTTCTGTGTCTATACTGTGACAAGTTACACTTTAAGAAGGCTGATTTTAGTCTTATGAGTTTCCTATCTAACAGTGGTTCTATTTTATCCTATAAGAAATATAGATCTTTTATTTTGTCATATATTAAGTGATATCACTCGAATCGAAATCTATAATATTTCTTCTTCATGTCGAAAGCTCATTGTAATTACAGCATAAAATTTTCATGGCAAAATCATATGCCCGCTCTGAAGAATTTATAAAATTGAGTAAATGTAAAAGTTTTTAGGAAATAATAAAATTTAATATGCTCATATATATATGTAAATAAAAGCTGTGAAAATAGTTTTTAGAAATCAAAAGAAATTTTTGGTTGTATGTCGTTTTAGCTTGCCGTAGAAGTATGTTGCACAGGTTGGACCATGCTGTGTTTGAAAGAAGGAACAGAAAAAAAAAGCCAGGTTTCACTTTTCTACCAACCTCTGTAGTTAGTAAACAGAGAGAAGAGAAGAATTCCAGAGGAATTTCATGTAGAAAATCACTGCTTTTACCATGATAGTTCAAAGATTAAAGAGAGAGAGAAGAAAAAAGTGTTTAGTGAGCTGCCAAGCAGTGAGTGATTTCTCTGTGCTTGTTGGAATGAGGTCAGCAAATTGGCTGAAAATAGTTTTAGAGGCAGAACCTTTTCAACTGGGCTGATAGTCCTTCTCCCATCCTTTTGCCCTGTGAAGTTACCTTGTTTCCAGATCCATTACCCATACATTATATGACCATTTATTTATTTTCAACAGCAAATTGATCTTGTTTGTTTGAGAAACTACTTGCTTTAAGTGATATCTGGAGCAGAAAAGGTGGAAAAAGCTGGGGTTTTTTTTAAATCAACTTTTTATTCTAACCTCTGGTAGCCCTCATTATCCACTTCTTATAAACAGGAGTTTGCTGGCTTTTTGTCAACCTCATTCCAAAGCTTTGTTAATTCACCGTCACGAAAATGAAAGTTTCATACACATTGACATAATTAATGAAGAGGCAGGCAGCATGCTGTACCAATTAACACCACAGGGAAAAGTAAAATTGGCTTCCTTTTTGCGTGTTGTGCCAAAGTTAAGGACTGTAACACACAGCAAATAAATAGAGATCCTTTTAATGAGCTGCAAGATCGAGCTGAATAACTCTGAAAGGATGTTGGGTAAACATTGCCAACTATTTAGAATGTTAAGAGTAATTGATGAGCTTAGTTAAGAATTGGGTGGGGGGAGTGAGAGGGAGCCTGTCAGGGAAGGGATGTAGTGCTTGTCCATAAATAAACTTTCTTTTCAATGTAGCTATTAGGCATGTTCAAGAATATGGAGAGCACTTGAGATACTGTGGGGGAAAAAAAGTGAGGAGTGCTATTCTTCTATTCTTTCAGCAGGATTTTGTTGAAATTCAGCTTTTCAACAAAATATTTCTGTACACTAGTGTTTACTTATAATGGAAATGTGACTAATTGCACTCAGACTGGAGGTTTGAATAGCCTGGTCATTTGACAGCATACGACATCACTCAGCCTCACGTTTTTCTAGCTGTTTGAGAAGTGTTGTTCAAAATAAGAGGAAGAGAAGAGATGAAGCTGCTGTGTTATTTATTAAACAGTCTAATTACCTTGAGACGTTTATGTAGGAACTTGAGAGCAGCTCAGGTCAAGACTCTTCAAAAAAACCATTATCTTTAACCAGCATTGACTTGAGAGCCTCTTATTAATGAAGATTGAAAGGGACAATAGTAAGAACGAGGAAAATGCAAGTTGTTAATAGCTTGGGGAAGTTTTTTCTTGAAGAAAACACTTGAGTGGATATTGGAAGTTTGCAGGCCTCATCCAAAGCCTGCATCATTTAGTTAACGTGTCTTTAGGTCAAGTCTTTGTGTTTTTAAACTTAACATGAGCTGCTGAATGGTAGCAGCTAAGTTTAGCTTTTCTGAGCAAATGAAAAACCTCCTTCAACTTCTATTTTTTCTAAATATTTTGGATTTTGACTAGTAGCTCCTACAATTTTATTTTAGCCCAAATACTGTGGTAGGTCTGGTATAGCTTGTTACTTTGTGGTGCATGCTGTAAATCCACTAAGCTTGATGTCTGAGCACCTGGTTAACTCTGAGTTTGTTTAGTCAATGTGATCGCAAGGCACCTGGGCATCTTAAATAAATCTTCAGTATTGCAAAAATATAATTAAGGAAGCACAATACTGTAAAGCTGAAAGCAATAAATAAAAGCCAGTAAAGAGTATGCCAGACTTGATAAATTATTGACCTTCTAAATGATAATGTCTACTGTTGAATAATCTGCACAACAGAGAATTATGTATCCCTCATTTGGAATATTGGAGCGGATACCAGAAAAACCTGGTAATTGTCCAAATAAGGATATCAATATGCAAACCCAACCAGAGAAGAAGTGTTTTCACTGTGGTGAAGTCCTTCTACAACATGTTAAAATGAAGTGTGTTGCTAAGTAGTTGGTTCACTGCTCTCTGCAAAAAGAATGCTAAAATAAGATAAGAATGGTAATTAATGAATTATGGTAATTAATAGGTTTTCTTTTTCCTCCTCTCCAAGCAAATCTTTCTCTAAATCTTGAATTTTGAGCAGATCAATTTCTTGCTACCTGGTAACATAGATATCTAGATGCATCTATACACATTTTTCTTTGGTTTTTATTCCTGCTCATACTTCTGTTAAGTAGTATTAAGTCGTATCTCAAATGTATGATTAAAAAAATAAAAATCAATTGCTGTCCTTTTACCAATTAGTTTAGCATGTCCTATTTAGTTTTTATCTTTCACTTCCCATATAGCGCGCTCTCATAGTTCTTGAGTATTCTCTAAAGTCTAAGTCTCTAATGGATTGATAAAATCTGTCTTCTCGTTGTCTGTAGTTTTGTTTATGTCTATATGTTTTGCTCCTTTAACAGTTCTCCTTCTGCTCGTGCCCTTCAAAACATTTAATGCACTCTGTTGTGTCCTTAGTGATGGGCCAAGTCTCCTTAAAGTGGTAATGTTGGAGCGTTCCTGGCCGTTCCCAGCTCATGGAATGGTTTTCATCCTTCTTCTCCAGCCAGCTGGCTCTAGCTCTGTCTCTGCTCTGGCTGTTGCTATCACTAGCAAACCCGTGTCTCTCGTTTCCCTAACGCCCAAATAATTTGATTCTTCTCTTTTGACATCATGTACTTTTCTTCTGTCTCTTGCATATGCGCTGGCCCTTTTACCTGTCCCTGAGGCCCAATAATAAACTTCTAGAATGTCTTTATTCCCAGTGGGGAAGCACTGAGGTGCAGTGGAGGCTGCTGGTACCGGTGGTACTGATGTAGGACTGAATGTAGTGCAGGAGAAAGGGAAGGGACAAAAACCTGCATAAAGCATTACAACAGGGGAAAATACTTCGTTGGCTTATTTTTGTGAGGGTTCCATGTCTAAGCCTTTAACTTCTACTTGAGTATTTGATTTTTACATTTGCCCTCTTTAATGCTTCATTTTCCATATCTTTTAGAAGACAAATTACTGAAATAGTAAATCTACTTTGCTCGTCTCCAGATTGTGTGAAGTTCCTGTGTTGAAACTTGCCAAGGATAAAATATAATCAGTACTTCTTATCTCTTATCACTTAAGCTTAAAATAAAATAGGCATGTTAAGGACAGGTATGCATCCATTTCTGTGAGGACAGAAACGTTGAATAGTGCAAAGGATCTTGATATGCTGTTGTGTAAGTCCATGGTGCAAGCACAATTTGTATGCCAAGTGGAGTTCTGACTCTCTGATAGGTAGGAATGGAAGGTATCAAGACAGAAGGTGACATGAATAATGAGAAATGCAAGATAGATTTCACTGGATAAAGATTGAGAGAAATCTTGAGCTTGGGACAAAGGCAACAAAGTGAGAATAAGGGCCCTATAGAGTTAGGAATGCTTCAGAGGAGATGAAATATTTTCAAAGTACAAGAGTCAGCACTCAGTGAAGTTATCAGACGATAAATTTAATGCATAGCAACACAAAATATTTTTGTTCGTGTGGACCTTAATTAAATTGTGAAACTTGTAGATTAGCAGGATTCATAGCAGATGGATTCAACAGTGCCTATTAACTACAATGATCTTAATACAATTTCTAGCCCAGAATGCTCAGAAACCACTGAGGGCAGGAAGCTGGGAGTATTTTACAGATGACATCAGTGTTGCACACACTATTTCTTATATGCACTCCCTCCTGAGGTGTTTTTTACTGTTTACAGGATTCTAGACTAGATGGAGCGCTTCTCTGATGCAGTATGGTAGTTCTCATGCATTAATGATATATTAACTATATGATGATGTTAAAAATTTTCCTAATCAATAAAGACTAAAGACGAAACAATCGTAAAGTTTGAAAAGACAATAAAAGAAGGTGTGTGTTTTACATCTGTATGCCATGAGGGAAGTTTCCACAAATAAACATGAAGTAGTTAGGGTAGACAGGTTAGAGCTTATTAATTACCCAGCTGTGTACATATAAGCAATATACGTGCCAGCTCCAATCACTAATAAATCTATCAGCTTTGAGGGTTTTCCTGCTCATTTCTACTGAACTGTTAGTGTATGTGACAGGCCGTGGTTCTGTCAGAACGAATCGTCCCCCTTGAAAAGTTGGCAGCGCAGGGAAGTGACAACTTAATGGAAGCTAAAGCACTCTAATGGCAGTGCCTGGTGAAAGCCGGGGAAAGCCATCCGCAGCACTTGCCCTGGCTTTTGAAAACGTCTCTTTGCATTTCGGGGTCTGTGCGAGATATTGGAGCTTTGCTGGAGTCACATTTGCAGGTATTATTAAGTGAAATGCAAGTCACTAAAGCATTTGCTTGTTGATGGACGTTATTCCGCTGAGGTTGCCCTGTGCGAAGCTGGGATCAGATTGCGCGTGCTCGGGAGTGCTGTAGGATTCCTCACTTAAAGGTCCCTAATTTTAGGTGTCACAAACTTATTCCAAATTCAGAACATGAGTAGAAATGCAAACGTCTTATTCAAGTTTTGGCATGAATGTATAAATATTTATATTTAACTATGAATGGAGTATATAATTTCAGTGGAACAGGTGAAAACGGTGTACTTTAAGGATACTTGTTTGTAACTGTACAATATATAAGATGATTTCAAGAGCCTTTTGTCAGTATTATAATTAAAAGTTCTGTGGAGATGATGGATATAATTATTGCATCAAGAATGATTTATAGTCACATAAAAATAATGAATACTTTCCTTTTTTTTTTTGAGGGGTGGTAGCTTTGGGACAAAAACAGGACAGAGGTGAATTAAGCAAGAGAAGGCCAAATGTCTCCCTTAAGTTGAAAAACTCTTATTTGTTGAGTAGTTTTTCCATTTACATCTTTATTCAAACTACCTAGCTTCTCCCTCTAAAAGAAACTGGTATTATCTAAATGTACTTCTGTGTTTAATGAAAATGCTTGTAATTGATTTAAGTTGATATGTTTGAAGCTCTGTTGACTCTGCTGCCATGATGTGGGGCTGAAGGAAGAAGGGAAGTTAAGAAAGTTGTGATTTCAGCCTAAAAGTAATTTTAATATGCTATGGATATTGAATAGGGTGTACTGTGGCCATTCACAATGGCTTAAATCAAAACTACTTAAATTCTAGTGCCTGACAGGATAAAATCACCAGAATGAGATCAAAATAAGACCTGTGTAAAAAAAGGAAAGTTTCTGCTCTATTTTTGTGGGCTTGACTTTTTGAGACAAAAACACTTGGAAATTATCTCTTTCCTCAAGTTTACTTTTTGTGTGACTATATTTTGATATGAAGTTTCATTTCTTTGTGTATTTCCATGATTTTTATTTTTAGGACTGGGAGTTTCACACAATTTAGCCTATTAGTAGTTCTTTTTTTGTCAAGAGAAGGGGAATGATGGAACCCAATGCTGTCTTTAATGGGTTTTTTTTTTGGACACTCACTTCCTTCATCCTATCTTTTCAGCCCTCCTAGGAGATGTGGGCTGCCTTTAGTTGCCTGTGTGTTCCATACTGCATGACAGGACATCTGTTTTTGCCACACACTGTTAACTGCTTATTGATGTTAATGCACTAAAAAAATATGTTTCAAAACATTCTTTTAAAAGTGCTTACCTCTCTTTTCCGAAGTCTCCCTTCAGCAGCTCTGTAGGTACAGAAGATAGCTGAGTTATCATTCTTCCATTTGCAAACACCGGAATCCGTAGGTGAAGTTGCTGATTGAGGCATTTCTTGTGTTTTTGAGGTATTTCTGAAGAGTTTTAAGTTTAGAATCTCTGCATGTAGCCTTATCGTGTATACTTCTATTAAGTTACATGCCAAGTGTCTTATCTAACCTTGTGCTGCGTGGTACGATTTGGAGCTATGCACTAAGCAATCCAGTGCTACAACTTGTATTTCTGAGCAACAAGGGAAGACACACAGGTATTTTCCTGTGATATTTTGCGTCCTGAAACATTTACATTTATACAGAAACATTTACAATTGCCAACACGATCGGGAGACCACTCTATGCTATTTGAATCACATTTGTCAGAGGAGATAAGATCATCTGATATTATTAGATATATTGTAAAGGCCAACAGAGTTAAATACAACATTGAAATAATTTCAGTAATTGAGAAGGCCAGTGCAAAAGCGTGTGAGGAAGAGAGGGATACTAAAACATGGAGAGCAAAAAATGGGAAGATCATAAAGCAATATAGGCCACTGACTGTCCATCATACTGACACTTACCTTTATTTTTAAAAGTGATAAGTGCCTGTGTTTGGGTGTAGACAGCCCTTGTTTTAGCTCTCTGTTCCACTAAGGACCTTTGGTATTTCTGATGGTTTTCTTGATTGAAGTGTGAGGCTGTGCCCAGCCTAAATGGTTTATAGTAACTGGAGATAATGTATTTTTGCAATGAAACATTTTTCATTGAAAAGGAAAGCTAACAATCATTTATATATTCTAGCAGAATAAGCCCCTCTCCATATCCTCTCTAGTAGGATACTTGCACTTTGTATAATCCCTGACTGTAGTTTTTGTGTAATACATTGCTTTTATATCTCTTAATATAAATATTCACTGTTAGAAATTCATCTCGTAACAGGTGAAATCTGTAAAAACAGATTTCACACAGCCTTTTCATAACCTAATTTGCTATTTGAAAGCCTGTTTACTGTGTGTGGTACAGAGATCTGTTGCCAGTTGATGCCTATCTAATATATGGCAGTGACCACTGGATCTGCATAATGCAGAGCATCCGCCCGCTTAGCAGGTAGTGTCTTCTGGTGTGGAGGGATATTTTCAGCATCGATGGACCAAAGTTAAAGCGTCATTTTAGAAAAAAACGATAGAAGTCTTGTATATTGTTGCTAAGTTCTGGTTTTTGCTAAAGCAGAGCCAGCACCAAAGGTGCCAGCAGATGCGGTGATTTTCCAGCTGTACGGGTGGTGCTGACATCTCACCGATCCCATCCCCTGTGTCCCCACAACCGAGAGGGAGGTAGTTGGGGACTTCCCTTTGTGCCCACGTCTGCACTGGGACCCGTTTTCTTCCTGATGTGCTACTTGGAGCGTATTCTTGTCCTTTGGGCATAGTGTGTAAGTACGTAAGAATTTTAATTGACTTTTCTGTAGAAAAAAATTATGCTCTGGACAGGCATGGGTTTTCCTGGAATTGACACCGACTCTTAAGTGTTGCAATAACGATTTAGTTCATCTCTGGGCTACTTCTTAGGTGTTGTGAAGGAAGAAAAGCAAGACAAAATTCCGTTTAGATCACTCTAGATTAAAGCTTTTCCTCCAGAAGTCAATTTAAAGGAGTAAATTAAAATTAGTCCAGGTTGTGACCAAGATACTCCTCCTCCTCCCCCCCCACTCCATTATTTATTTATTGCCATAAAGGAGGGATCTTTGCGTATCCTTCACTTGCTGCTAATGTTGTTAATCTAAGGTGGTAACCAAATGTGTTTTTCTAATGTATAAGGAGTGGGCAAAAAAGCTTAAGCTAAAAACTTCTAACGGAAGTTGACTATTTCGTGTAACTCTTTCCTTGCCTCTGGAGGCTCTGAAATTGTGCAAGATGGATGAAAAGCCTAAGCTCTCTTGGCAAGGTTTGCGTAGGGGACTCTAAGAATCTCTTTAAATAAAGCAAAGGTGATGCGAGATGCACGGGACTTGCATACATAGGCGGGGGGAGCTGGAAAGGCGGGTGCTGGTATCTGTAGTCTGCCTCGCTCCGCTTACATGAAACAAATTTGGAATTTGCACAGAAAACTAATAGAGTCTCTGGTGTCTTGCAGCTTTCTTTGGCTTTATCTCCTATGTATAATTAATGTAAGTGAGTGAGTGAATGAGCACTTTTCGGTAGGAGTCAATAGGCAAGTATGTTTGGAAAATGAATGAACAGCTAAGATTAATTGCAAGGCTACCCTCCCGAATCTCCTGGTGAGAGACTCGGAAAGAAATGTCATGCCTTTTATTTCCAAAGGATTTATTTAGTAAAAGTTGTTCAAAATGGAAAGTCCATAATCTAAAAAAAAAATTTAGATATGAGCTTGAACCAAAAATGATATTTTATTGTTACCATGTTAGCTTGAACAACTGAAAGCTCTTAATTATTGTAACAGAGTATTTCATATGAATATTGATCTACTCGGCTGCCTTGTTACTATTCTGCTTATGATAATCAGTTTGAATAATAAGTAAGAAACCTTTGCTAGAATGTACAATGGCTGGCCGGTCAGCAGCGAGGTTTAAATGGGAATTTTCTGCGCGTGTTGCCTTCTGAAGGCGAGAGGCCCACCTCACCTGAGGGTTTTGCGTTTGAGGCCGTTTGGTGGCAATGGTTTTGTTAGGTTTTTGTTTGCTTTACATTTTTGTAGCTGTTTTAGCAGTCCCACCATGTGAGTGCAGATTTTTATTTGTTTTTATTTTACGAAAACACTGTTTTTCAGTGCTGGTAAGTACTGGCAGGGTTTTTAAATGGGCTTCCTGTGGGGAAGAAATAACATATGTACATATTATTTTTTTCTGACCAAATTTTGGGCAATATTTTGTCTCTCGCATAATTCTGTCTGCAATCCCCTATTACTGGCATCTTTTGGTTGCCAGTAGCATAGCAGCTAGCAATATTGATCTGAAATGCGAAGCGAGCCTTATGAATGGGAGAGAGAGAACAAGCAAATACAAGAAGGAAATATGTACTCAAAGGAAAGAAGAAGAAGGAGAAATATTTGTCAGGGTATGCAATGCCCAATTCAAACAGAGGCTAGCAGTTTTTACTATTTTAGCATAAAATCAGTGGGGAATGCATAATTTTTAGCCGTGTCGGGGCTTGCAGAGCAAATGGTCACCAATCGGACTCTCAGCTGCCGCGCAATCTGGCAGAGCTCCGTTCTGCTCCGCAGCTCCCAGTTGCATCGAGCCCATCGTGGATGTGATGCCGCTTTTTGGCTCCTTGCCCAACTCTTTTAGTAATTACTGTCATGTAAACTGATTTTCTAAACTAGAGACCGTGTTCCACTGGAGTTACCTTGTGTGATTCTTTTTCTTTTTTTTTTTTTAATTTAAACAGTGTATTGATTCGGTACTTCAAAACATAAATGTTCTATCAGCATTTTCTATAATATATAGAAAGGGTTATTAGGAGTTTTTGGACCTGAGGAGGGGGGTATAAGGTAATCAAATTACAAAAATATTTGCATTAGTCATTTCAGTTTTTAGGGTTACTTTTTTTTTTTTTTTAAAGGTCATAAAAGAAACTATTGCCCTTGAATGAAGTATTTGTTTTAATACGTTTTGGCAGATGCTGTTTCTTAAGTGCAGAATGCAGAAAGAAGCGACTATGTCCCATCCAAATTATCCATTAGCGTAACGAGGCTATCCCAGATTACACAGTTACCTGTGTCATCTCCAGCAAAGAGATGTCAACATGGTGTGGAGAGCCTTATTCTTACAGAAATTAAACAGAATCAAAGGTGAATTTAAAAAAATAAATAAAAAGTGGCATGTAGGAGCAGACAACATCCTATCATCAGCTTAACCCGTGGACAGACCCGGAGGCAACTGCAAAGAAGCCAACACAAATGTGAGCAGAGGGTGCCAAGGAGCCAGATGCCGTCACTGGAGAAGAGCTTGCCCAGCCTGGCATCTGTGGCTCCTGCCTGTCATCCAGAGAGGGGGAAAAGCCAGGCAAGTGTGCTCGTTTGGGGGGAGTGCATAGAACCCCTTTTCCTCTTTTTCCTTCCCCCTCTTCATGGAATTTTTTCAGGCTGATTTGCACCAAACATCCGAGTAACAGATTCCTATTAATTTCAAGCGTTTCTGTACATAAGTGCATATTTATGTATAAGAAAAAGCATGTGTCTACAACTGTATTTGGACAGGAAGAAACAAAAAAAGGGAGAATAGGATAGAACATAAAGTAACGCCATAGCAACACACAGTAGAACAGCAAGGATTCTGAAAATAAATATTTTACCTTTTCGTCCTTCTTACAGTGTTTGTTTATTTTAGGATTTCCAGTAGCGAAGCTACTTCTGAGTTGAATCTCCTCCGTAAAACATGTGTTTTCTTGTGTTCTCTTTCCAAGGACGTTCTTCAGAGAAATTTCAAAGTAGTAAGATTTGAAAACATTTCATCTAAAAATTTAAACTAAGTTCTTCCATGATTAGTCATATCATGCTGTTATACCTAGATTTTCAACACAAAACATTTCTATATATGCAGCCAAATATTGACTAGTTCCTTTTTTTTAATTGTAAGAATAATTCCTTTCAGTATTATCAATGCTTGGATTTTTCTTAGTGGGCTTAACCTTTTCAAACTAGTGGAAAATGTGCTTGTAAAGAAGTTAAATGGCTCCTAGTGATGGGAAGAGTACTGGAAACTATATATTACAATTAAAAACTGGTAGTCTTTTATAGCTAGCTACTACCTGTCTGCATATGTCTAAAAGGTTTGCCTTATAAAAGGCCCCAAGTGGGCTGTTTGTGTATTAGTTAGATGAACACTGTGGCTTTTGGTAGTTTTTGGCCATTTTGGCTTCCTATGCCTTAGGTGTACAGTTATAGTAGTAAATAGGGGTTCTAATTAATTCAGAGATATTATATATGGATATATATTGGTGTATTGATCAGAAAGAGATAGTTGGAGGGAACGTAGGCTTAAAATATTACATTGCAAAGCTTAGGAAAGTTCCCAAGAGATTGTTTCAATGACTAGACGGTCAAACATGGTTGCAAAAACCCAATTTAAGGCAGACGGTAGAGATTTCTGATGAAGACGGGTGCTCTGTGCTGTGCCATTGACAGAGCAAAGAGCCTTTTTTGTGGGAGAGAGATGGATTCTGCGAAGAAGCACCACCGTAGGAAGGGAGATGTTGAATAGGCTTCAGAAGCCACCGTCAGCCTGGGAACTGCAGCGCTTCGGTCTCCACTTGCAATTGCAGCATCTTAAGATTCTCCTGCATTTGATGCGTACTGAAGCCATTAGAAAGGTGTGAGTGTCGTGGCATGGAGAATAAGGAGTAAGCGAAAGGCCACGTTTAGAGCTGGGCCTGGACAAAAGAAGAGTATTTTTTCCAAGTTTTTGTTTAAAAGCTTCAGTTTTTTGTTTTTTTTTTTTTTTTTTTTTTCAGAAACTTTAGCACAATCAGAACTTATTATCAAATCTCACAAGATGAGGTTTGTCCAACATTTTGGAATTTTGCCAAATCACTCAAAATTATTGCCTTCAGTTTTTTGTTTTTTTTTTTTTTTTTTTTTTTAATCACTGTTGAGGACAGGAACTAAAAAGTCATCAGTATTTTTTAAATTTTAGCAGCAGTGGAGTTTTAATAATTTAATAAATAATAAAGACTTTAACAAGATGATAGATTTCACACTGTGTAAAGGAGCTATTTAAAGTTGCTGTTTCCTAAGAGGTCCATAAGTGTAGATCCTTGTAGTTCTTTGGATTTAAATATAAAATTCAGATTTTGGCATCACTAAAATATTATAGCTTGCTACTATTGTATTTGAAGTTGTTCTTTTTCTCTCTTTTCCTCTTTCTCTCGTGTCATCAATCAGTACCTCAAGTCCTTTCCTGCAAAGCTGCTCCTCTGCCAGTCGGCATTGACGCATGGGGTTGTTGCTCCCCCAGTGCAGGACTCTGCATTACTCAGGGTACTGTTTTCATCATCTTTATTATCAGACCTCAGTGTTTTCAGCTCTAGTAGGAGGGTTACTTGTTATGTGACTTTGAGTAATGGGCTAGGTCTGCTGTTGAGGCTTTTCTTTTGCCAACCCCTTGAACCGTGTTGTGAGTGTGATAATTCTCCCAGGTATTTTGCGATTTGCAGTTCACTGAACAAATTATTCAAACATCTCGTTACAGTTTGTTTCTAGCATTTTGATCACGCCAGATGACAAAAATATTTTAAAATCAGACGTTTTACTGAGCATTGAACTGCTTTTAACACTTATTTTTATTTTTTGAGCTTGAGGTTATTCTATATATGTGGGAACTTAATTTTAGGCAGAAACATTGTTTATACTACTGCGTCAGGGATTTCTATTCTTATATGTTCTTGCTATGGATGTGCATACTTATTTGTTTCTAAGAATCCATTGAGGTAGATGTTTAATCTCAATTCACTTTACTTCACATGGATGTTTTGAGTTGAACTCTGTTAGTGTTCACTCTGCTAAATGCTTGTATGCATAATTGTTTTCATATGTAACTAGAGAGCTTTGGATTTAATTAATAATTTTCATGATTGTATTTGGAAAGGTGTGAGATGTGATTGCTTGTGGAGGTCATGGTTTCCAGCAGAATCAGATAGGGGTCAAATCAAAAGGGTTAAGAATTTTCCTGCTTGAGAATATTGAGAATATTGAGAATATTTCTGCAGCAGGGAGATGCTACTGCTAAGCTTTAGCATAGAGCTAAGCTCTTAACTCCTTGCTGTTTGGGAAGAGTTACTCACATCGTCTTGTTCTTGTTGCACCTGATGCTTTTAAAGGTGAGTTTTTATAACACAAGTTTGGTGCAGTGAATTTCAGTCAGTCAGTTGCCTTATTCTTCTTTGGAACCCCCCATATAAAAAGTGGAGGCTGCTGCATTTTGCTTATGCACGTTAACGAGCTGGAGGAAGGGTGAACTGTGCAGAGGCAAAGCTTCTGAGTCACTTAAAAAAGTTTACAAGTACTTGAAGGAAAATTTTAGTGGTTTTATTTCTGGGGGGGAATTTGCAGCACTCTATTTTTGTGGCTGTAGGTTGGAAACAGATTGGATGTCAGACTGATTTCAGCGTGTGTGTTAGTGCTGGTATGTAGGTGGTTACTCAAGTAAAGGATTTTGCATTTATTTTAAAAGGTGGTAAGGTAGCTTTCCTATAGTTAGCTAGGTATTAAAGTAGGTAAGGTGTGATTAATGTGTGAGAAAAAATTGAAAATTTATCCCTTCAATCCATGGAAGGTCTTTCTGAAACAAGTTTCACTATGACAATATTAACAATGAAATGGACAAACTGAAAACAGTGTTTACTATGTGCCAAAGCCATCTGATAGGGTAGGACACTTTAAATAGCTTGAAAATATCCCCTCCTTTTTGTTAGTGGTATTCACAATAAAAGCTAATTTCTCTGTGCTTGGGTTGGTTTTTGTTGGATCAGCATGTGTGCATTTTTTACGCGTGTGTATGTATATATGTTTGTGTGTGTATCTCAAGATAGTGGTGTGGTAGCTAATTCTTCTTTATTTGTCCACTCACTCATCACCCTTTGGGATTTTACTCAAAAATCTGAGTTCTGGCTCAGTGCAAGGTTGGAAGCCCATTATTTCCTGCTTTGCAAAGGGTGGCGTCAGAATACGAAGGTCAGTTTTGGAGCAGTTCTTGGAATGCCTGTGAGAGAAGTGTTTGCAGTACTATCATCCACGTGGTTCAGGTCCCTAGGGATGCATAATTCCCTCCAGACCCGTTCTCCTGTTCCTAGCTGTAGGGATTTCTTTTCGCTTGAGCAGAGCACCAGCTTGTTAAATGCCTAAGCATGTATAGAGGTCGTGCTAAGAGGTGCAGGACAGCCACCAACCATGGCCATCGGTGCCAGCATCTCCCCTGCGGAAAAGTGATGGGCTAAGATTGTTCGGGATTATTCTGAGCTGCTGTGCATGTTGGATCAGTTCCCTACTTGGATCACTCGGGCCTTGCAATAGCATTTCTATTGATTTAACATAAATAAGCCTTTAAATCAGGGCAATTGTGCAGGTAGATGCTGTTCATTTAGGGGATGCTGTTTTTCTTATATCTCCATAGACAGAGCAAAGAAATGGGGCGATTAACTATTTAAGTTTATACTGCATTAGGAAAAGCTGCTATAAAGTAAGAGGTGTTTTTAATAACTTAGCACAAACATAAGAATGGTTAGAGGGAAGCTACGATTTGTTTTGTGACATGTTTTGAATATTGCTGTGTTTGGCCGCCCTGGACTAAGATCAAGATGTTACTGTGAAAAAGTTTTGTTGGTTGTGCTTACAGTGTGAGAAAGGTTTTGGTTTAGTTAGATTCAATAAGAGCAGCATTTAGGGATTAATGTTGAAAAACAAAGAGAGAACATAAAGGGATGAAAAAAAAACCCCACATTGACCTCGTTAAGCATAGTGCAGCCTGTCTTTTAATAGGTGTATCAGAGCACAGATTTTGATGATGGATTTGGTGATGAGGGAAGCAAAATCAATCATTTAAAACCCTTTTGTTCAGACTAGGTAAAATAATGTGGTTTTGACATGGCTGGAAAAGAAAGAAATATGTTCTTGTTCATACTTATTTGTATGGTGGAGATTTATATTTACGTGTAGAAGACAAGAATTGAAAATGTTTTGTCTTACTGTGTGAAATAGCTACCTTCTTACTGCTGACTGCTCTGTAAGGAAAGTGTGATTAATTCCGATAGCATTAGAAGAGTATAAAGCTATTTTGCATAAATAATTTCTGTTTCTTCAGGCCCTGGTTTTGTTTAGGTTAATGATCCCATAAGGATACGTTTTCTGTGGTATACATGTTCTGGTATGTGTTCAGATTGCTCATCAGTTAATATCTTACAAAACAAATATACTGCACGGTGTGAAGCTAAAATGACTCTTTCTATCTAGTGTAATAATTAATGGCATTCACTGAGGACAGTACCTGCTATTAATCAGCATTAGCAGGAAACCCGAACTTTGGGAAGGTTTTTGCTTGGGACCTGAGAGGCGCAGAGAGAGAATTCCCGGTCAAGTCATCTTGACTTGCTGGGATGATTAGTTTGTGTACTCTTTTAAAGGCGATTTTAATTACCTCTGAAAAGTAAATAAAACGCTAATGAAAAGAACTGCCAGAAAGACATTTGAAGTCATTGGTTGCCGGTCACCAAACACTGGAGGATGCTGTGGATCGTGGGGTCTGCTGCCCATGTTGCACGTTTCCCAAATGAGCAGATAATCACGGTCTGTCTGTACATGTTTTCACATTGCTTTTTAAGGTGTTCAGAACAGGCATTCGTTGTCCTGCTCTTTTTCAGGTCTTTAAATTAGCAAAAGTAGCAGGCATCGAGTTGGGCTTAAGTCTGTAGGAAAAAAGCAGTGGCCTCTGAAGAAGCCTAAAATGGGGTCACCATCAGATGATCTCAACTTTCTGCTCTTTTGCAAGAAAATTCCCATGCTCTACAGTGCAGATAGCTCACATGATGAGAAGGAATAGGGTGTGAATTGCCTATGTGAACCCAGTCATCCTCAAATGAAATCAGTTCCTTTTGCTTAAGCTGGATTTGAATTTAAATATAATTGCTTCCATAGCCTGTATTTTCTGTGCCATAGTTTCCTTAGCCTTTGCAATAAACACAGGAACCTACCTGCAAAGGCTGGAAAATGCAGAAGATTGAACATTTTCTTTCACATTGACTGTTTAGGAAGATGTTAGTTCATTGCAAATTTTCTTAAGCAAGCCAGGATGGACATGGGCAGATCTCATTTTTTATCAACATAATGAAATAAAAGGACTAATAAAACTAACAGTGGATATACGACATTATGCACTGCAAAACAACTTGCATTTGTTTATGCTGCTTTGTGACTTGGCAGATTCATGCCTGTGGATCAGGACTCTTGAAAAGTTGTTTGTTTAATGTGGATAGATGTGCACAGAGGGCAGCCCTGGGGTTAACTCGTCGTGTTGGCAAACAGGAGAGGGGCATTGGAATGGTTTCAGAACCATATGACTTCATGATGCAGTATTAAATGCATTGTGAAGATAAGACAATCATAGTTGCATAGATAGTCTCATCAGGCCCAAAATAATATCTATTTTAGGGGACATGAGGCGGAGGTGTTTGTGCTATAAAGCCCCGCAAAAGAACTCCATGCGTTCTCCAAACGTGGGATTCTTGGCAAAGGCAACTCTATTTGACGCTCCTTGTATTCTCAGGGCCTGTAATTAGTGCTGGATCCAAGACAGGCTTATCTCTGAATGTACATGTAAGCAAAGGGGAGCGGGAGAGAAATGCCCTGGAGGTCCTGGTAAGCAGCTGTCAATCAGCATGAATGGCTACAAAGGAGATCCAGCGCTCCTGCCATGGCCAAGTGAAAGCTCATGACAGCGTCAGAAGATTTCTTTAGTTAGAATATACCTGGTATGTGCAGGGTGGCATGTATATGCATAGGAAAAAGAAATGGGGAGGTGGCGTGTTTGGTGCTATTTTCTTATTAACCACCTTATTTTTCCCAACGCTGCAATCAAAGTGTGAGGAAAATAAGTTTTTGCTATTTTCTGCAATCTTTAGCTTAGAATCAATGCGCAATAGTTGGTGGCCCTCTTCTGCTCTGCCCTATCATCCAGTTAATATCCATTTACATGGAAGAAAAAGAGCCCAGAGCTGAGGAGGTTTCCTATTGTGGCTTAAACCCAATTTTCTCAGTAGTCCCCTGTTTAGAACTTGCTTGGGGGTAAAGATGTTATCACCAGCCACCTGGCCAAGGTCCTGCTCTTTTTAACAGTGTGTATTTTCTCTTTGTACTTTCAGAGATATTGTATTTTTCTGAATTATTGTTTTTTGCTTTGAAATTACAAGGGGCCAGCAGAAGAAGAAATCATCTTTGAATTTAGGGTTTTTTGTGTTAAACTTTTATAGCGCTTTAAGATGAAAGCAAGAAGTAAAATTATACGATTAAAGCCTAATGCATTTTGAGAGACTTTGTTACAGGAAATAACTGCTGCCTTTTGCTTAGAATTTTGGTGCAGCGCTTCTCTTAATTGTACCATACCATGACTTGTGTGCATGTGATTATTTTGAGCTGATATTTCATATCTTCACTTGCATTCACATAATTATTTCTGACTATTAGAAGGCCTAGCCTTTAGTTTCCTGGTGTATGATCAATATATCACAACTGATGTGGGGAAAAAAAAGTATAGCAAAATATAGCAAATATATACCATGCTTTACAGAGCCAAGATACCATTTGGGGAACATCATATTGCAGAATAGCATTTTTTTGTAGCGTATTTTTTCCAACCTTTTACATACAAAACCACATTTGAATCCATCTAGCCTACTGCTGTACAGTTTAACGAGTGGCATTTCTTCCCCTATGCAATGTTTTCTTAACATTTGAACACTTCCCCAAAAAGAATCCATTAGTGACAGATAGCCATTTGGGATACGGTATACAAAATCACCTCTAGTTGTGAGCACTGTCATGTTATTCTACACGAATCTCTCATTATTTCTTTTCTTCATTCTTTTCCTCCGTCAAGGGAGAGGATTGCTGTAGCATGTTGTGAAATATTGCACCACGTGCACATAAACATATATCTTAGTTGGCGTATCTGTAATTTAGTTGTAAGTGTGAAATTCCTATTAGGAATCTGTATCATATTAGCAAGGAGTATCCTTCCTGTACTATATTATTTTGGTAACATGATAGCTGTTTTTGAGATGGAATCCAAAGGTCATAGTTGCTATCATATTAAGGACTACTTAATCATATTTTCCTTCCCATCGCTGACCTCATCTCTCTCCAGCCCCTAACTGCAACTGTGTACATTGCAGCAGTTGTGGAAAAATCTGTAATATACTCATGCAATTTCAATTTTAAGCCTATGGTGAAGACAGTAGTTTTCTGCCTGCATATCAGACTTTATTTTTTTTTGTACGCGAGGGGTATTAAAACTATCAAATATTTGATTATTAGGGTTCAGAAAACTCATTATATTGAATTTATGTGTCATTTTTATTTTTCAGACTGTGTCTTGCAAAGCTTGAAAGTAATTAGCAAATATTACATTTACAATTAAGCATCTGATACATTAAAGAAAACATTAAAGTGCAATGTTCTTCCCCTCTTAGAAAAAGGCATATTCCCTGTATTGCACTTCTGCACTGCCATTAGCAAATACAATAATGTGAAGTTACTCTGGGTGTTACATAAGTGCATTTTACTTAACAATAAAACAAAATTATGTGTACGAGTCAAAACCATTAAACAACTTCATCTTTCTTATGCCAAAAATGGAAAGTTTTAAATGTAAAGCAAAAGCTTCTCAAGAAAAACAAGCAAACAAAAAACTGTTCTGGACCTTCTTTTGGAGCAAAAGTTAAAATTGTATGAAGCATAAGTCAGGTAAAGCTGATTGGATTTGACAAAGGCTCTGCATAACCCCAAAGCTATGGCTGCGATGGCACACAAAAGGCTGTAACTAAGTAAGTATTGACACAATATGCTCTGGATATTTATGACTGCTGAAGGGGAAAGATGTTTCTAGTGATTGATTTTGTTTCCTATAGAAAGACAAAATAAGAGTTTTCTGATTAAATGTTATGTCTGTGATAAAAGAAATACAATCGGAATGCTGCTTTTGAGTGTATTTGAACATTTTTTATGGAACAAAAGGTTTCTTTGACAAAATACAAATCATGAGGAAAATAGTACAGAAATACTATGATAACATTAATAAATAATGTAATACATAAAACATACTAAGATTTATTTCTTTTAGCATTCCCACATTGCTTCCTTGTTTTTTGGTTTTATTTTTTTTTTTGACTTTGTTGCTTCTTGGCTTCTAAAAACAAACCCCAATGCTGATATGTTGTTGTGCAATGTTGTTGTAGAGCTAGGAAAGTTAGACCGAGTGGGCAGGCACTCCTGCAGGTGCGATTGAGTTGGTCAGTAGGTCAAAGTGCTTACCAAAATCCTAGGAGTTGTATATGTATGTGTGTATACGTGTGTGCACACACATACGTGTGTGTGTGTGTGCATATGTCTTTATACCTAAAAGTCATTGACAAGTAGTACTATACAGGTTTCCAAAGTAACTTTAAGAGCTCAAGGGCTTGATATGTCTGAGAAAAATGATAGGAAAATCATTTCTCATCCCCTAAAAATTGGATTTATTTTAGAAATCATTAAGTACTCTTTTTGTTGAAATCCATTAAGAGGATACTGCGTCCTCCAGTCTGTCTATCCCCAGTCTGCCCGTCTGTTATTGTATCGAATGTATGTAGGAAAGGAAGTATTAAGAGAGGAAAATGATCTATAAAAGAATATGGATGTCATGGGAACTGGACACCAGAATTTTCCTGTGAGGTCCCTTCCATGTGGTTGATTTCTGTGAGAACAGAAATCTTGCGTTATAAAGTTCAGAGATTCTTACTTGGCAGCAAGGACTGTCAACAAGAAAGGCATTCATTATTAATAATGAAGAGAGCACTATCATTTTTCATTTTACTGGGGAAGAAAAGGACAAATCAACACCTATGAAACTGTACATCTAACCCATTCATGTTTCTGGATGTTTTCTTTGTGATTACATGAATAATCTTGTCGTTGTATTTGAAGTTAGCGTATATAACAGTTCACAGTTCCTATACAGACTAGTTGGTTCTTACTAGTTCTAGTTAAGTATCACGTTATGCTCTTCCTGAAAACTATTTTAATGCTTCAGCTGCCTTCTGAGGTATAGTAAGGTGGTATAAACACAGGAATACATTTTTTTTATAGAGAAAAATGTTCTGATTACTCTTAATCTTAAAAGATTATTATTGTGTTTTTTCTTGTTATGAGCTCTTCTGTCTAATTATGTGTAAATAATCTAAGGAAGTTGCCAAGTATTTTAGTGATAAGCATTTTTATGCTTGCCAGAAAAAAATTCTAGAAGATACCATCAAAAGCAACTTATATCTTACAGACTGTGAAATACACATTTCAAATCTTTCCAACAAACTTAAAAATGTTTGCACTCCTGGAAGGAAAGTTAAGCAGTTTTGACTGTTAAAGAAAATGATACACTACTGTTGTCTCTTCTATAGAAATAATAATAATTCCTAAGAAACTTGCCCAAAGTAAAACACTATATTAAAAAGAAAACTGAAGTAAATGACCAACTTGTTAGTATTCAACTTGAGTGATTCGATAGCTTAGGATATGTTTTCTCCGGAAACATAAAGGTTTTCCATTTGCTCAGTGTTCTTAAATCCTCCTGTAGGAGGGAGAACTGTATCTTTCTATAGGCTCACTGATGTGACGGTGGCTGTGAATATGCAGTGTTTGGTGCAGAGGTGAGGGATTCCTCCCCTGCAATGGCATAGGAGGGATAATGGGAATGATGAGGGGCTCTGTGCATGCTGCGAATAGATTTAGTTGTACTACTTCACTGGTATATAAAGGTATCTGATGCATTATTTTCAAAGCTTGAGGCTTGCCAGCCCTTACCCTTTTCCATGTTGGCCTGTGGCTATGACTACAGGTCTGTCAGCCTACAGGCATATCTCTACCTCTGAGGAATGACCTTGGGTCATTTGGTCACACAGGTACATTGCCTGCTGGGACAAAAAAAACTCCTCTGTTGCAACAAAGGGAGGTGACTTTTCTGGAGTGATTTTCTTTCTTTTTATATTAGGAATAAGGTATTAGGTGGTGATGGATTCTTTGACTCTGAAAACTAAGCATGTATTCATGATACCAACGAGGTATGATAGGTGTTTGAGGAAGGGGGCAAGCAAGAGATGTAACCTTATGCCAAAGGGCCCCTCGCTGGACTGGAGTTGAGCTGGGGGCAGTCCAGGCCCAACTGTCTCTTGTTTTTACCAGTCGAATAACTCTGGATTGGCACAGCCTCTGTCCAGAAAAGTGAAATTTATTTCCATGCAAAATCAAGCACTGAGAAGGTATAATTAGGTAATGTAGTATTGAGGTTGAGTAGTGTTGCTTTTTCTTTCCATTTTGCTTGAAAGTATGAGTGGGAGACTTGTATTGCAGAGAATATAGGAATCTCTTGTAAAAGTGTGTCTTCAGATGAACTTGACAAAATTATTTTGGGGATGAAGTGTTCAAACATGAGTGTTTGCCTTATATTATCATATTAAGAAGAAAGAAACAGGTCAGCTGAGAAGTCATTGAACAAAAAGAAGGTTCACTGGCTAATGCTTGTTAAATAATCTCCTGCATGTAAGTGGCTAAAACCTCAGAACTTTACCCTTTCTGAGCATCTCAGCCACCCTAGTTCAGATCAGGCTGCATGTACATCCTTCTGTAGAGCTGCTGTGTTCTGCCTTGGGTGACAAATTTCACAGCACTGTTCGGGACCATTTACCACTGGTCCCTAATCAATTGGAGGATCCTAAATCCTTTGGTCTGCAAACTAGCCCTTTGGTGTAAGGGCTTTTGGGAAAGACTTGAGCTGGGCCTTGGAGCATTCTAGTTTTAGTTTCTTCCTGCTGAAGCCTTGATAGAAAACTGTCTGATTTTGTTGGAGCAAGGATGAAGGCAAAAGCATTAGCATTTAATAAAGTATAAAATAAATAAAAGTGTTATAGAAAAAGTACTATAGTCCAGAATAAAAGTATTATTAGCATTTGAATTTCAGGTGAGGGTTAAATGTGACATGTTTAATTTTGTACATGATTGCAGAAGTCAGAGGTGGATTTTGCTTTATTTTGTTTTATCCATTAGTAATATGTCTTGCAACTCCCTAGCCTGCATGTTCCCAAGCATTTCTGTAGAGAAGCTAATCATAATACACAGGATTAAGATTGTTGATGAATTATGCAGCCAAACTGTCTTGTTCCTGGACTAAGTTATCATGGAGTTGAATTATGTTGGCAAGATTTAGGTAAAGAAGATAGTTAAGTTTTTTTTCCTCCATTTCTTTTCATATCATTTCCATCTTGACAATTAGGTTGGCTCTTCAGCAATAACTTTTCAAATACTGAAGTGAGAATGATGAGAAAATGAAAGCACGCTGTGTTTTCCAATTTGTGGGAAGATCAATGACGAATTTTGGAGAATTGTCAGAGTGGCCCAGGTATAAATGATTATCCAATTCTGATATTTACCCTGACTTTAGTAGCCTTTTATTGCAGAAAGTCATAAACTGGACTGACTTTTCATGTATTCTGAGCTGAAAAAGATCACAAAATCCTTGAGAAAAATATTGCTGCTAGCTCAATCTGCAGCACTGCAGGTATTTTTCTGCCCAGAGAGCCCAGTGCTGCATTCATCGAGTATTCAGAGTCCTACCAGTTTCAATGTGTTTGACTTGCAGTACTTGCAGAGGATGGAACAAAACTAGATACTTTAATTGCTGCTGTTTGTTCTCTTGCTGCTGATTTTACTTAATCTTGCCTTTCTTTCTCTGCTGTTTCTTTTACCTGTGGAATGTTTGTAGGGCATTTATTCACACCTGGGCTATGTTGCCCCCAAATTGAAGCTAGCACCTGATGACTGTTGAATGGCTGGGACAAAATAAGCTGCTGATCTTGGTTAATTGCCTGCAGGTGAGGCACTGCCAGCACAACCAGTGTGAGGTGATGGATTCTGCCAGAGGGTCTGAACAGGAGTGCAGAATAACCCAGGGTGTCGTTCTGAGAGCTGGTGCTCAAATGTTTGAGCTAATGCAAATACATGGGAGCATCAGGAAACTTGCAACTCTATAAATGGCTGAAAGGAGTAATTTGGCAGCTTTTAAACATTTTATTTTCTAAATTACTTTTTTTTTCTCCCTGCAAATAATCTGCAAGAACTATAAAGGATGTTGTTTTACTTCATCTAGGTAACTTGTGAGTATGGTAGTGTAACATGGAGAAGCTATGTGTTATATTTTGCCTTTCTAGTGCTTTGAAAGACCCCTTCAAAAATATGTCAGCATCTGTACTGTCAAACCATTGCTTCATTTAAACACTGAACTCATTAATTAACAAGGTTATCTATTCCATATGTACTTGTTTGGCTTCTTGCTTCCCTGAACTTCAGCGTGTGTTTTGGAGCAGCTCGCTGGTCTGCTCTCTCCCAATTATTTGCTGTGTTCTCTGCCTTGGCAGCACCTTTGGCAGTGAGGCACAGAGGTCACCCACGTTAGCTTTAGCTTTGATTCCTGATCTAATAATAGAAACCTTTCTGCTCCTGTTCTGCTCTTGGGACATGGAAGTGTAGACGTCTTTCTTATATAAAGGGGAGCAGAAAAGAAAATTAGGTTGGTGGGAAGAAGCTAGAAGAAAAGCAAGAGTGTAGTTTGTAGAAATTATTTAATGCCCTTTTGATATATGTGAGCGATCAGATACTGTAATGGGAAGCACCACCAGCCAAAAGATATATCTTGATATGTGCTTGATATTTTTTTTGGAGAATGTGCTCAGCACTGCCTCTGGAGGCACTTGGTTTGTTACCTGACCTCTCCTTTAGCTTCTTCAACCCTTATAGAGCTTTTGAGAAAACTTAAGTATTGCTCAGACTTGAAAAAGAGGGTATTCACATAAAAGCAGTCATTTATAACTGCATTTTAGATCTTAATTTTTTCCTGTAGTTTTTGGTTTTATATTATTTCATGTTGTTTTGTTATTTTTGTTTCATGTTTCACTGGTGTCTGAAAACAGGACCATGGGGATGGGGATTCTTTGTAAACATCAGGTGAAAAGGACAACCTGAGTTTGTCTCTGTAGGAGGTTTTGTTATTGATAATTTACAGCAAGTTCTCTTTTATACTGAATAAATAAAGCCAGTGCTTGTAAAAGCAACATAAATGTAAATAGCATGAACAAACTTTAATGAATCATTTATTTTTAAAAAATATCTATATCTGTTTTGTGCCTATAAGTTTTTCTGCCGGGAGGAGAGGGAGTAAGGGCCAGGTTAGGCAATGCTGTATGAAATGTGCATGGACCTAGTTTGATCTGGGGAGATGCAAGAGCTGCTTGCTGCCTATTATGTGTGTGCTCATACATTAGTGCAGAAAGAACCTTTTTTTTCTTAAATGTTTCCAGTATATTTTTGACACAATGTTGAGCATATTATACATTATGTTGCACAAATATAGCATGACTTGGATGTTCTGAGCCATGTTTCTTGAAAAGATTCTATTTCAGAAGAAGAATTTATCCAAAGTAGAAGAGCATAAAGGAGAGGTGCTACAGATGTGTGGGAATATTGAGAGGAGTGCTGGAGAAAGGAAGGAATGTCAGCTAATTAGGCTGTAAATGTTAAACAGGAACAAATTTTTGTGCAGAGCCGTGAACGGCCTGAATCCCTGAGGATGAGAAACTTGAACTTTATGCAAAAGGCAAAAGAAGTGGGGAAAGTGTCAAAAAGAGTGACATAGTAGCAGAGGGAAAGAGAAGAGTGATATTGGTAGTGCAGGTGCCGATTTCAGTGAATAAAACATCATAAGGAAGGAATTGCAAATAGGAGAGGTGAAGGATGGCCGCCATAATATGAGAGAGTTGATTAGTGTTGATGAAAGCAAATAACTTGTGGAGAATATTGTAGAAGAATTGGCAGGCCCTAGTTATTAGCTGAGGAAGAGAAAGAGTTGGAGAAGTTGAATATGACACCTTATCAATTGAAGTTGAGATAGATTAAAAAAAATACCAATTAGAGAGTGAAAAGAGGAAGAAATTGATGCTGGGCTCAAGAATGAATCTGATAGAGGTTACGCTAATGAAGCAATTGGAAAGGTAGTGTAGAGAGGACAGGATCCCAGAAGGATTCAGTGAAAGAAGGGGAGGAAAAAGAGCAACTATTTCAAAATCAGCAGTTAAACTGGGAGGAAAGAAAAAAAAAAAAAAAAAAAAGAAAAAAGGACAATAGAGACCATTTAGACTGTTTATCAGATTGAACCTCCTCACACAATGCTTGTATCCCTATTGCAAGGCTTAATGAGCAGGCCTGTATAGGCAGCTTTGTATCAGTTCCATATGGCAAGCTGCCTGCGTGCCAAAACATGTAGTTCTGCAAGGGTGATAAATGGCCAAAACTCTGAAGCTCCAAAAAAACCCTCTTCTAACTCCTGGCATAAGGGTGAGCTACAGTTGTGACATCTGACGTCTGTCTGCTGGAATGGTCTTTTGGAGACAGTATGGGTGACGTACTTTGGAAAGCCCTGGAAGTGCTGTAGTGTAGACAGAAGCCAAAGCTTCAAAAGGCTTCTTTGTAATTTTCCTGAAGCTTTGTCCATGCGTCTTTCAGTGGAGAGGAGTATTTAACTAGGATTCTTTAGGCTTGGCCGTGGTAATTTTGACATGGTTTAGTTGGAAGTCATATGGGAAAACGGCAAGAAAGAATTAGAAGGGTGAAAGGCAGGATTTGGAAGAGCCAGTGAACGAAATTTAAAACGGACTGAGCCTCTTGTAGGGCAGGGTCAAAATGATGGAGGCTATTTGGAGATTTACCAGGAGAACTGGTGGTACCAGGGAGCTGTGGAGACGTTGGCTTCAGGGGCATCGCGTGTTCAGGAGGGGCAAGTAGGCTGCAAAATGTAGGCAGGGGACATGGGAAGTGGGGACGTGGAAGATATGTTGGATTGATTCTGGGACATGTTACTATTAGCTGTTGTACATATTAAAATTAGCTGCTGCATCGGAGACTCGATTTTGTGGATTAGGGCAGAATATACGAGTATAGCTCTGGATAGAATAATAAAAGGAGAAGTGATTTCATTTCAGAAAGAAACTGTGCTGATGTCCAGTTAATTTAAGTCCTACAGAGAGAAGAAACAATCTTTACATAAGAGCATAATTAATCTATCATTTATTCTCCTTCTGAGATTTGTCTTTTTTTTTTTGTTGTTAGGAATTTATTCATCTCTTTTGGAAAACTAACTGACTTCAGCAAGATGTATTCCTGCTACCCTGTTAGAGATATACTCATGTATATGTTTTTTTCTGCTTTTATATGAAAACAAGCTTTAAGTTCATGTGCTTCTGCTGCTTATTTCTCACTCTGAAGTTGCAGCCTTTTATTTGTTCTGTCATAGTAGCAACAAGGTGCGAGATGTGGGCTGCAATTAAAGGAGCATACAATGAGAGGCAATTTTTTTCATATTGAGCTTGTGAGAAAATAATTTGAGCTTTATGTTAACTGTATTGCATTGAATGTGCATAAAAGAGAAATAGTACAGGTGACTTAAGTGCCTATATGAAAGAAGAAAAAGCAACAAGTTTAGGTTAAAAGTCCTCATATGTAGTTATAGTCCGTATATATGTGTGTGTGTGTATATTATGTGGTCTTTACTACCTAATAATCTCTTTTGCTCCTATCTGATGTCTCACAGACCAAATCCATAGTGAAAGCAGATACCAGTGGACCTAGTCACCTTGTATAAAACTGTAGGTTTTCATCATGTTCTGCATGGTTTCCAGGGTAGGATGCCTATGTGCTCTTAGCTATTTCACAAAATTATAGAAAGGCTCTTAATATCACCAGGAAGTTTCATATAATTAAAGGTCACACTGTTAAGTCTTTTTTTAATTTTCTTTTTTTTTTTTTTTGAATTTTGGAAAGAATACAGCAACATGACCGGTGACAGTCTCTGTTGTCTTGTCTTCAGTCAGTTTCCATGTTTTTCTCAAACGGAGATTATAAAACAGTTGCTGGAGAGACGAGCAGGGTGGTAGTTACAAAAGCTGGATGTATATCCATCAAAATGGTTGTGTGAAGCAGAATTGTGCTAGAGTGTCAAGGAAAGACCCCTATATGCGCGTATGAAAGAGAAGGCCGATGCTGTGGGAGCAGCACCGTGACCGGCATCTCCAAGTGTCCTGCAGCCTTCGTATGGGAGGAGATGGAAGCAGGGCTGAGAAAAGGTTTTGCTGCCCTGGTTTTGCTTGCATTCTTGATCCTGGAGTAGTTATTTATATCACTGCTTCTTGGGAAGGTGCAGTTTAGGTGCAGATGAGCGGTGCCGGCCCGGGGCTGCGTTGGAAAGCTGCTGCTGCTCCTGCCAGCATCCACCTCTTCCCAGGTGTCTGCCACTGAGTCCTACCTGGCTCTGCTGCCGTGAGGAGTGGGTTGGAGCTCGTGCTGGGAAGCTATCAGGGTTACAGCAAGCCCAAAGCAGTTTAAGGTCACTGAGAGCCTCATCCTGCAGCTTCAGAGTGCTGTTTTGCCTTGGTTTAGGCTTGTGTTTTGGGGACATAACTGCTCTGATATAAGAGGACTCCCACACCTTATTTACTATGCAGCTTGCCCGTCGGAGCCGGGGACACCATCAGAAAGTCTAGCACGGCGCCTCGGATTCCAGAAGCGCTTTGAGCTCGGCTTGGTATAAGCTGCGTCTCCACTAGATGGAGGTGCTGGAATAGCTGTGCATGCTCCGGCCGCGCATCCCGGCGGACGAGGAGGCACCCGAGGGCTTGAGCTCTCACCTTGCTGCCTACAGCTGAGAAATACGGGCGAATCCACCGCGTTCAACGAGCTGCTCTGGTGCAACCGCACGCAAAATGAAATCGGGGTCTCTATCCTTCCCCCGTTACTGTAGCGAACATTGCTCTCTACAGAAGAGCTAGACACCATAGGCCAGGAAAGTAAGACCTAATGTGGAGCTTGCACCTTCTGCTTGCAAAGGCTGCAAGCTCTCTGAGAGCTAAACATTGTTATCTTGATTTATTTTTGCATACATGGCTGCAGTAAGGGGTCTTGGCTTCTTATGTTGTGGAAAATCTGTATGGTTAGTGTTGAAAGCTTATGAAGTACCTAGTTGAGTGGCACTGAAAAGGTTAACCTTGGTGTGGTATCTTTGTTACATGGTGAATGTAGAGTACTGGAGAAGTCAATGGACATAACAGTGCTTAGCAGAAACAGAAAATTAATAGTTCTTTGTTGCCTGAGGTAAGTGCAAGTCCCTGTAATGTCTTGATCCTTGTGCAAAGAGCTAGTGAAGAAAAACAGTCTTAATAAAAACCTTAAAATAGAAATGGGGATTTCCAGGACAAGAAAATATCCATGGAGTGATGGCTTAATTGAGAAGGATCGAGGGATGGAGGGAAAACCCCTTTTTTATTTATTTATTTTTGAAAAAAACACATTGTTTAAAAGTGTAAGTATTATTTCCGAGCTTACGAGAAAAATCACAACATAGATATTTCAGGAAATGGTGTGTTATATGGACTGAATAAGACAAGGATGTTAGTGATTGTTAATAACTTGTCAGAAATATATTAGCGAATATACATTTTTTAAGTTTATAGTATGAAACTTTTTATGGTCTCAAGTCAGAAGGCTATTTTGTCACGTGGAGTTAGCGAAGAGTGTTTAGAGAAAGAACCTCACTGATCCTAAATCTTCATCATTTGTCAGAATTATTTTTGTATCATTAACCATGTAAAAAGTAGAGAAAAAAGTGTATTCTTCAGAGGCTTAATGTAAAATTCAATTGTGATTTGTTAAAATGCTTGAAGTCTGGTATGATCGTAGTCTACACAATCTCTATAATAGCATTTAAAAAAATATTTCCTACTATATTTTCTGAGTCCCCGTCATAAGCTTTAGTTCAGACATTAATGAAACAGGTATAAGGAATCTCATGGGAAAGGGCAGGGTCAAGTAAGTTATCAAGCCCTTTGGAAAGGAAATAGGAGTTTTGGTCAAGGAATGGAAATAATTCCTTGAAATGCAAGAAGCTTTGGGCTGAAAAGCCTCCTGTGTTCTGAAAGTGGCTCCATGATTCCCTTGGAGATGTGATTTATGATTAAGGAGGAACGAGTTCAGAATGTCATAGACACAAATAGAGGACCAAATTCAACTCGGAAATTCAAGACGGAACTGCGTGGTTTTTTAATGCGGATGGTTTTGCTGCATCTGTGAAACAATATCACCACTTTGGGGAAAATCTTGATTGAGAAAAGATAATTGGAATTAAGCAACAAGGTAATTTATTAATGGATAAATTGCGAGGAGTAAGGGGCTGCTGAAGGATGAACAGGAATAGTTGGTAGGACACAGTAGCCTGAATGCAAGGCTGCTACGAGAAGGTTCAAGTATGACATGGTGCGTGGTCTCTTGCATCTTCAGGGGGTCTCTTTCAGATTGTACTAATTGTGCTTGGTGTTAATTGGAAACCTTACTGATGATATCGACAGCTCATCAAGGGATAAAATATGCCTCGGTTACTGAGTGCAGTGTCTCGGGTCTGAAAATCCAGCCTTGTCTTTTGAAGAGCTCTAGGAACTGAGAGCCAGTCCTCGTGGTGCCATCACCGTGCTTGAGGAGGGAAGGTCGGGTGGTGGTTCTGGTGATCCATGTGTCACTGACAGATCCCGGGTGGTGCCTGCTGCACATCTAGCCAGAACTTGGAATGTGGCTAGGATTGAGGGATTGAGTTTAGTCACTTCTTCTAAGCCACGTCCTGTTTAGCTGAGTCTGTCCATGTTAGTTTTATGACCTAAAACATGCTTTATTATAGTATTCCTAGGGAATATATATATTTCTTGCTATAACATTCCCTTAAATGGCAGGTTGTCATTCAAAGGAAATAAATTGAGCAAGGAACCTGCTGAGAATCAGTTGAAACAATGTATTATATCAGGCTGAAGAAATCTGTTACTTTATTTAGGTTTCTTATAGTATATTTGTGTGCATGTATGAGCGCATGTATGTAGATGAAGTATATAGTGAAAACCATAAATGCTCTTGTTTCAATAACAAAAATAAATAGAGGGTGTTCATAGGACTTGTGGAACATATTTCTTATAGACATGTGTGGAAACAAAGGATGAAAGAGCAACAAGAAATTTACTCTCAATATTTACTAAATTGTGAAGAATTTGTTCAGCATGTTCTTTTTAAGAGTCTGTGTTTTATCCCATTTGTTTTATAGATGTGGTCTTACCTATAAAACAGAGCAATAGACATAAAAAATGTGCTTGACCATCAGCATGTTCCAGAGCTTCACTTTGGAAAATTAGCTAGACATGGGGAGTTCCAAGGGGTTTGGCTGGGAAGCAAGCTGCCTTTGATTCTGGCATAATGGAGAGCGAGCGGGTTATCTGCCTCCTTACATAACATATTTGTTTTTCATTAAACATTCTGATAAGGTCTTATTAAAGTACCATGTATAATTTATCGTGTTTCATATGAAAATGAGCTGAAGGGAGAATTCTATCTGCTTAGGGCATTTCCAGACTAACCGGCTTTCTTGTGCTAGGGAGAGAGGGGGGGAAAAAAAAGAAAAGGCAGAAGGAAAACATGACATAGTCCTGTCAGAACAGGAGACTGCTTAAGGCAGAGAGAAAGAATGAAAAGAGGAGAAAGGGCATAGAGAGGGTTCATTTCTCTTGCTCACTTTCTCTCGCTGTTTTTTCGTGCTTTGTTTATTTTTCTTTTCTTTTTCCTTCTGTGCCATGTAGTAATTTGTACTGCGCTGGTCTAGTGGATCAGTCCACGATAATCTGCAAAAGCATGGATGCTTCCTAAGCCAAAAAGCAGTCCCTGTGCTGTGAGCTTGTGCTTTAATTATTTCGGTGTTAACTGCAGAGCGCTAAAATCATGGGTCTTGTTACATTGGCTGCTTTGGAGAAAGAGAATTATGTAATACCTGGTTCTAGTGGAAAATGTTTGGTTTTTCCATGCGGATGGCTTCCATGGATCTAAATCAGTCTCTGAAGTTTCTGTGGGTGCGGGTATGTGCACGCATGTAAAATGCAAGACAATATATGCATTTTTTAATGCACAGCCTGAGTTGCAATGACATGTTCTGTGTCTGTTTGCATTTGTGCAGGAGCTTTTATTCTTTTTTTTAAAGGAAGTCTTCAATTTCCAAAGCCCTCTGTTGTGGTGTTGTTTATTTTCATTAACATCAGGCTCTTGTTATAAGATTTTTCTGTGTGGAAGGTGAATTTTACAGGTGTCCTGTAAAATGGCTAATTTTAAAATCTTTTGCAAAGCCTTTTTATAAGGAGCCCCTTCAAAACCTCAGGTGTTGCTTTGAAGTTTGACCTTCTTTCCTGAAGAATTAATAATTCATTCATTTGTCAAATACTAATTAAAAACAGTAGTATCTTTTGTTATACTTAAGTAGTATCTAGGAAGAAAAGGAGACCTGTAATACTGGACCTCAAGGACAAGCTATAATATAAATTATTTGATTTGCAGGTCACATCCTACTTTATTACATAAAGACTAACTAGATCTACTAATGAATAATTATTACTCCATAAAAGAAAGAAAGAAAAAGTCTGCAAGAGCAGAATACTAATTTGAGGTATCACTCTCCAAGTAAAAAGTAAACATAAAATTCTAAAAATTACCCATGTAATTTGTCCCTATAACCTAATAGGGCACTCTTGGAGAGTAGATTGACTAGCTGTCAAATAGATTTGTAATTTGAGAGGAGTTTTAGAAGAATTTTAAGGCATAGTCTCTATGCAAGCCTCTGTCTCCCCCACGCCGCCCCCAGGAGAAAGGAAAACCGGGAAAGCCATAACATTTATTTCGCTATTTCACTCCTGGTGTTTCTGCTGTGGTTGTTACGCTGATATTTCACACTTTTGCTGTGGGCTTTTATAGGCTTCCCTGGGAAGCGAGATAGTGAGTGACATGCAGATGTAGGATTAATCTGTATTTTAAAATAAGCTCATTTACTGCTAGCACTTTTCCTGCCGGAATCCTCTTGGCTAGCCAGGCTTAGCTTTCCCCTTCTCCACTTTGTGCTTCATACTTTTGTTTTTAGGAGGGGAAAGCCCTTTCCGTGTCAGGTGCGGGTCCGGAGAGGGGAGGGAAATAAAAAGGTGTGTGTGTGCGTGCGTGCAGAATCCTAACAGGCGCTCGGTCCCAGCTGGGCAATGACATTAATTGCCCAAATCTCTCGGATGCCTGTGATGCAGCGCGCTCCCTTTCGCTCCTTCCCTCTCCTCTCCGGGGATTTTTAAAATGCGGTATTTGAATTTTGGTGAGTGGTAAAGACCCTGCCCTAGGACCCATTTGACAAATGAGAAGCCGTGCAGCATCAGCAGCAGCCGCCTGAGCCGCGCGGAGTCAATCTCGCTCTCGACTAGTCAGCAGCTCCGCTCGCGAGCCGAGCCGCAGCTCGCGCTGTCATTGAGGAAGTCCCATTTGCTCATCAATAGGCTGCAGGCTCTCTTCTTTTTTTTTTTTTCTTCTTTTTTTTTTCTTTCCTTTTTT
>PTEX01000031.1:3371377-3443063 GCA_003342815.1 Eudromia elegans | reverse complement strand
AATCTACCAAGTTGCCTTAGCTGACAAATGAATGTAGGGATCTAGCGCTGGAGGGAAAAAAAAAAAAGACATTGAAGAAAAACTGTTTCTTTCTTAAATAATCAGAAGGAAAAAAAAAAAAAAAACTGTAGTGACAAGATAGGGCAAACGTGCTTGCATGCAAGCCCCCTCACTTGTTCTACGTAGACTTCAGAGCAACACCATGCAGCATCCCCTTACGGGTGCAACCTGCGTGGCACTGCCGAATGTGGGCATGTGTCCCCAGCTCTCCTGTGCCTTGACTTTTATGTACTTACAGCAGGTAAGTTCGCTTAACTTTTTCGATATTGCCGGCTTCCTCAGCGTCGTTTGGGGGATTTGTAAGCTCGGAAGGTATTTTTTGGTTTGAATAGGCTGTGTAAATGTCTCCTCCTGCTCGGGGTGAACATTGTCTCTGCGTTTAGGAATGGTGAGAGTGAGTGCAAAATGTCTCTTAGCAGAGCATCAAGCATTTGCATAGCTATTAATTTTTTTTTGCAATATCTTTATCGATGCTGTTTATAGATGTTTAGCACAGTACTTTGTGTTTCTTATGGAGACTGGAGCAGAGTTTCTGCCATAAAGGATTGCTCTTTATTCACTTGCAGGCATAAATTATACTTCTAATGTAAATGTACCCAATGGCAATTTTGCTTAAGCCTTCTTTGAAGCCAGGAATTTAAGTCTTTGTTGAAACATGCTGCTGATTAAAATCAAACTGATTTTAATCAGAAAAGGAATGATTTGTAAGGCTATATCTGTGCAGAATTGAAATACATCACTGGAGTGAACTGAGATGGATTTAAATAGATGTTTTGAAATCAGGAAAAGAATACCGATTTCTGCTGTGTTTATAAGGTTGTTTTTTTAAATCATGGGCATTATATATGTGTGTCTGCATGTGTGTGCGTATGTATATAGATAAAAAGTATTTCCTCATCCTTCCCCCATCCCTGCTATTTACTAGTGGATAACCTTTCTGTGTTGTAATATAAATTATTAGATAATGCAGCATTATTATTTGAAGTGTTCTGGAGTCGTCATTGTGTGCTTCTTCTCTCCTCTTTTTTTAAATGGAATCTGCTGTTACAGAGGATGATCCAGTAGGCACGTAGAGCCATGACTGGTGTATGTTATCACGCAGAAATGATTAATCCTATTTATTCTGTTACTTTTTGCTGAAACTTCAGGGCGTGTGGGGGGAAGAAATCCTGTGCCTACACACATCTGAGCAATAAAGCAGAGGGGCATTTGACTGGACTCTTCTAACTTCCACTACAGTTGTTTATACGTATATTGACTTCCATGATACAGGCAGTAACTTATTTCCATAATTACAAATGCCTGAAAGATTTTTTTCTTACAATTTCTTTAGCGTATTTTGTTCCTAAGTATTAAATAAATAAAAAGAAAACTTATTTTTATATTAGAATACTTGCTTTTCTGTTATTGAAACGAGAGAATTTTTTAAAGGATGTGAACCCTCTGTAGTCTTTTTTTTCTTCTAGCATAATATAAACCATTTCTGACTTACAGCGCTGAACGCATAATATAAGAACAAGAGTTTATGCCTTATATTTTACTTGTCTACGTGAGGTAAATGTGTCCACAATTGAAATGTACATTAGAAGAATGTAGGATATTTCGTATTTAAATAGGCTGTCTGCCATAATTAAACTGGATGTTTGTTGTTAGATCTGTGCACTGGCTGCGTTTTGGAAATGGCCTTTATGGCTCAGGTTTAATTTTCCGACGAGACTCGTGCAGTTTCTGGCCGCGTGCGAAACGCTCTGCCCTGTTTGGTCGTGCCCGTCCCGACGGCCCGTGAACCGGAGCCGGGGTTAAGGACGCGGCTCCGGGAAGGGACAGGGCAGGGAGGTGAGAGGTCGCGCGGAGGGGAGCGGAGGTGAGGATGGCGCCTGCCATCATCATCATCCTCCTCCTCCTCCTCTGTGAGCTACTGCAGCATCATTATGCAAACACAGCCCTAGCAGGGCACTGCTTTGAGCTTTAGCAAACTGTGCGACCATAATGATTACTTTAAAACAGTGAATTCAATCGCGTCTGCGCTGTTCCAGAGAGGTATGGGAAGTGATTGCTAATGCACTTGACTAAGTGCTGTGCCTAGAAGATAAATTTTTAACTCTTTAAGTGGATTAACTGCTACACTGAAAGTGTCTATTTTATTAAAGGGTTGATTTTTACAGCCTTCTTAATGCTAGTGTCAGTTTCGTTTCATTGTGCCTCTGTTAATGAGAGTTATATATGAGGAAAAGGTCTCCAGGATGCTGGTGGTAACTGTGGCAGGTGCCAAATAAGCTGCTTTCTGCATATTTTGAGTGTTTAGTTGGTGTGTTACTTGCTTGGAGTTCCTGGAGAGTCAGATGATTGTCATCAAAATTCAGATAGGATTTGTTGTATTTTGTGTTTGTTGCATTTGATCCTTAGAAATAACGTGCTACTTGTTAGACACAAATTAGGTAGAAGAGAAGTAATATGGTGACCCTGTGTGTAAAGCTAACGTGTAACATTATTCTGCATTTGAGGAAACATCAGTGAACCTTTACCATGATAGTCTGCTTTTTCCCATGTCTAATCATCTCTACCAACCCTGCAACTGTAGCCATAGTTTTTGTGTGTCTGTTATAATTAGAATTATTTCAGTGAAAGTGTTGATGCCTGTATATGTATGTGGTTTTTTTCACCTGTGCAAAGTTGTGTATTGAGCTTACTTCTGGTAGCCTAACGCTTTGCCTGGCAGCTTAGGAACCAGTGACTCCCTGCCTGTGGACCCCACTGAGCAACAGTATGTAGATGTTACTGGTACCACTTTCAGTACAGTATTTTGGTGCTGTTTTTTGAGGGGGGGGAAAACAACACTTCAGATTGTGCCTCATTTAAAATTAATTTAAAATCTTTGCTTTGACAGGGTTAACCTTTATTATCTATTTTGGGTGTATGAAGAAATCTATTTTCTGTTTTTCTGTGTTACAGTAGTATTTTGTCACGCTTATATTTAGTAATCTGAGTATCTGTGCAACCTTTCCTGAGAGAATCTAAGAGACATTTTTATTATATTCTTCTCAAGATGGGAACACAGTAAATGTATGTATAGCCGTGAGAATGGCTTTTTCTGTGGAAGTATCTTAATCTGTATTTGGTTTCAAATTGGCTATTATCTATTTGTTAAAGTGACCCTGCCTTGCCAGGTTGTTTGATGTGCGTTTATAAATAAATTAATAGGCATTAATAAATTCTTTTCCACGATATGGGCACCCAAGTCTTGCTGCTCTTACTCTGTGCTAGGAACTGTGTATTTGATGTCATTGCTCGCATATTGCACCTATACGGAAAGTTTTAAGAGCTTTGTGAGGAGTTGAAAATATGGTTTTTAGGCAATTTGTCTGTGCTTGCATGATAGCATACTTGAAAACATCCAAAAGCTTAGCTGTTGCAACACTGAAGTTAAAAATAACACTGCAGAGGCCTAGTTCACAGTATAGATCAGCTGTCAACAGGATACTCATTTGGAAAAAGAAAAAAAAGAAAAAAGAAGGATGTTTCTGATCTGTTAATCTGTTAAATTATTTGGAATTTTCTGCAGCAATCTAGAAGTGTCTTCGTATGAGATGGTCCAACTTTTGAAAATCATTTCTGGATTTCTAACAACATGAATACCAAAATGTCCGTATTGGCAGCAATGAGCAAAAGGCCTTGAAAGTTCAGTTTTTAGTGGTCTGTTGTATAGGTAGGAACTGTAACGAAATGTGTAGGTCAATGTCTATGATATGGCGACTTGGAATTTTACATGGTACCAATATTTTAAAAAGAGGCCAAGGTAGTAGTAGATTGGTAGTGCAGCTTGTCATTTTGTATTATTTCAGTGTTTGAAGCAGCTAAATACATGTCTTTTTCTCTTCCCCTTGCCTTTAATAAAGCATTTCGATAGAACCAGCAATTCTCCTAGCCTCAGGTTCATATCAAAAGCTGGTGCAAAATAATTGTTGTAGCAGAAATTTGACCCCTGTAAACTGGGATCTAGGTTTTATTAATAGAGTTCTGTTAACTGATGTGTCCTTATGATATGCTGTATTTTTGAGAGGACATAGAGTTATTTAGTTGATATAGACAATTAGTTGGTATTTTCTGAGTAAAGTAACTAAGTCAACAGTTAAAGCATAACGTAACAATCCGTGTCACTGCGCTGCTGTCAGTATTTTGAAATTGGTGTTTTTTTCTGTTTAATGATGATACATGCGGTTTGTTTTAAATAGTGAAGTGGTTTGTACAAAGGGTAATTCCTCTTAAATGGAGCAATTGCTCATAGTGGACGTCTGCAGATCGAAAACAATTGAACTGAAACTTCAATATCAACCTTTTCTGTCTTTAACAAGAAGGTAGTTCACGACAGAGCTCCCATATCAAAGATTTAAAAATATAAAAAGGCCATTATGAAAACAAAACAAAACCCAGCAAACCTCCATCTCTGCCCCAGCTCTTCCATTAGGGTTTACATGGTAAATTAGTGTAATTTTACTTAGGCCTTAAGCATTATGGCTATGGAGAAAAGCTGAATTCCCCACTCAGTTTCCTATGTCATGCTTCTGGATCTGATGATTTATAGGAGTCTGAAGGACTTTTTATCACATTCTTTCTTCATGGCTTAATTCAAAGTTGATTTATTTGATAGCATTCACAATTGATGTAGTCAATAGTGTCAATAATGGAAAAAGGATTAGAACAGATTATCTTTGTGTTTAAATTGCACAAAGCATTAAAATGGATGAATAATTTCCGGATGCAGTTTACCGTTATGACGGAGAGACAGCATATTACTTGCAGGATGTCCCTGTTGCAGTCACAATCTGACTCGGATGTTTCACGTCTTAGTGGGTCTTCAAAGGATGAGGACTTTGTTGGTTACACAATGTAATGGTTATAATGCTTTGGTGGCGGTTTCACGCGAGAACCTACGAGCTCTGCTTGGAGCCACACGGATGAGGACAAGTCCTCATGGTTAACGTTCAATGCTGTTGCTTATCCCTCAGCCTTAGCCCTGAGCCACTTGTCCTGTGGCTGATGGATGGAGGGCAGGCTGCCTTGTTGGGCCCTTCTGGTTCATTTAAGCAGCCTGCTTCTTCTCCTTAAGAGAAACATAGTGCTTGCTTTGTCCTATATACGGGATAAATGCAAATAAAAATAGCACTGTGGTTGGATAGCAACAGTTTTGAGTGTCTTGCTAGGAAGAAAGAGCCGTCGAGCAGGATGGTGCTGGCACGTCCCACCTCGGGGCCCTCTGACTCCAGCCCTGTCTGCTGGGCTGAGACTTGCAGGAGCGTGGTGGTTGTAGGTGGAGGGCTTGTCCTTTGGGAAGTGAGGAATGGGAATGGCATCCCACGTGCTGTTCAGCTTCATTAGGGAAAACCAGACCATGTTGTATTCAGGGGGCAGCCCTGAAGATGGTACTTGAAACCGCCTCTCAATGGACAAGGGGTCTAATGGCTCACGTGGCTTTGTTGCCCAGGAGCAGCCCTGTTGTTCCCAGGCCGTGCAGGACTGGGGCCCCTTCCTGGCCCCAGGAACTGCCATTTGGCTGCCTGCCGGGGCCAGCCGGGTCACGGAGCCCCACGGCAGCCGGAGGTGCTCAAGTCAAGTGTCCCCTCTCAGCTGGCCAGGACCTGAGCGCGAGGAGCCCTCGGGCTGCTCGGAGCAGGAGCAGCCAGGAAGCGGCTTCCCGGGTGGACATGTCTGCCGCAGCGTGGTCGTTTTCGCTCCTGGGCTCCCGGAGGATATTTTAAGCCGCTTTGATGGGAAGCGGTGGCTGGGTTTTCTGCTGCGTCAGCGGCTCCGGAGCTGTGGCGGTTGGCGGGTGTTTGCCAGACGTGTCCCGGTGCTTGTGTGCCGCTCCGTGAGGAGCGGGCTCCCGCACTGCTTGGCAGGGAAGGGGCCTTGGCTCCCTCCTCGGGAGCCTTCCCTGCACCACGGGCGTCTCGCCGGTTTCAACGCAGATTTTGACCAGCAGCCACGGCGGGCCGGGCTGTAAAGACTTCTGGTTTTCAGCATGTGCATTTCCAAAGGTGGCAAAGGGAGGCTCTCGCCATGTTAATAATTCTTCTTGGGGTGGTGTTGAAGCCTTCACTAGGTGATGATAATGGAAGGCAGTGACAGAAGCGTGTCATGAGAGCTCGCACGCGTGCATCACAGCTGTGGCGCTGGTGCCACCACCCTCCTTGCATCCTTCAGGCCTTGCTGCCTTGCAAAGGTGCACACCCCGCCGATGGGTTAGCTTTCCAGCGTGGCGTGTAATACACGAGCTCTCCTGAGCAACTCCCATGGTCTCTTTGCTAGCGTTGCTCATTTACCTCCACGTCACCGGCTGCAGAGCCATTGACTTCTTTTACATGCCGCTTCCCCTCCTACCCGGCCAGCGCAGCAGCCCCGTGAATTCAATTAGGGAAAATAGCAGAGCTGGCGGCCGGAGCATCCTGCCGGGGTGGAGCTGGGCCTTTGGTCTTTTGCACCGTAGCAAGCTCCAGCTGTGGCGAGATCTCGCTGGGTTTTGATGCAGCTCTTTCGGGTTGTGTTGAACACATGCAGAATCAAAATTAGATGCTGTAGTATTCAGTGGGTTGTTTTTTGTTCGCAGGGAGGCAGCGATTTTTGTCTGGGTATGGAAAGAAAGCGCCTGCTCCTTGAGAACTGAAACACCTCAGATGTTCCAGTTCTCGAGAATAGGAATGCAAGTGCGTTGCTTTCCATATGTATTTTTTTTTGCGAGTAGTGATGTGCTTATTTAGAGTTTTGACATGTCTTTACCAACTTCCTTATTGAAATACTCTGATACTAATTATTATCACTAGTAGTTTTGTGTAGCACGCTGTTTCGTGGCTTTGCTCCTCATACCCTGTTCTTCCATAGCTATTATTTTTCTTATTCTTGGCCTTTCATAAAATAAGTAGCTAATTACAGGTATTGATGATGGGCATGAAAGTTTCTGTGCTTTGGAACAGCGCGCCGTAAAAACAACTTTTAAAATGTAAGGGTAGATTTTCATGTAACTGAAAATATGACAAGGTCAGTTTAAAATATGTTTTAAACAACTTCAGTAAACATTATGGGGGGGAGGAAAATGCTACAAGTTCCTCCATAGAATATGGCTGGTCTGTTCAGAACAGTGTTAGTGTGAAAATTTGAGGCTGGCAAGTCAGACAACTCATATATTTGATGGGTGTCCTCTCGTTTCGTAAGCTTTTTTTTCCTTGTCATGTATTAGTCCTATCTCTGGGATGTTACATGGCTGCATAGCTCAATTAATGCTCTATGGCAGGAGGAGGAAAAAAATGTCTCTCTCTTGTCAGAAGCCAAGTTATTTACTTTCAAAAGCTGACAGAATAGCACTGCAGGGGCTTCATTTATTTCCGTTCAGAATGTCATTATTGTGTAATGCAGAGGGACTTGTGCATGCATTGCAGGCTTACTCTTGTAATCTTTTTTTCTGCTGGGTAGCTGCAGAAGTGTAAAATGGCACGCGGGAATGTCTCTGGATTCTGATTTTTGCTTGTTCACATTTGCAAAACTACATTCCGGGAGTCCTAAAAGATTTGGTGTTTGGATGACAATAAATTCGCTTGTCTCCGGTGCTGATGCTTGATACCTATGGAATGATGCTGTGGCCTAGCTGAAAGACGGATGGCATCCTGAGTTACCTCCCTGATGTGTGTCGTTTTCCCTGATGGGTGGCATATGGTGTGAGGCTGCTCTTCCAGCATGACTCTTCCTCTACTGTAGTCCTTTGTGTCCTTGGTACTCTCTCGAAGAGCGACCCTCTCCAAGGAGCGCTGGATGGCACTGGTTGGTAGAGGCTCTCCGTGTTGCATTTCAGTCCAACAAAGTTTGGAAAAACATTCAGCTGCTTTTTTGTTGTTATTGTTTTGCCTGTACCCGGGAGACAAGATAAGTAGCTGATATCCCCCACCCAAGTTTAAGTTGCTGCAAAAATACAGTGGTGTTCAGAAACTGCAATTCCAAAAAGTAATTTTTTTTCCCCTTTCCCATTACTAGCATCTCCTCCAGCTCTAGATACCATGCTTATCACACACATGTGAAATTACCTGTTGCTCTGTGCTAAAGATCTTAGTAAAGCAAAAGGCTGATATATCAGCCTTGGAGTGCCTTGTGTAGGCACATTACCTTTTATATATTATTTTTTACTTATTTATTTTAATCGAATAAAAGGTTCCAGTGGATAATGGGCAGTGATTCAGAGAGGAATTGCCTTTTTACTGATAGCTGAGGTTTTTTTATTATAATTTATACAGTGTCTTATTAAGACCACTTTTTTTTTGTTAGTGTTTGCAGTTTCTTTCAATTTGAAGTGGTGTATGAAACATTTTAAAAATTCAAGGTATGTTAATTAGTAGATTTTATTTAAACGTAGCCTATCTTTAACAGGAGGGAGAAGAATTCTGCTTGTAAATGAGTTTGCTTTCTTCTTCCTTTCTCTTTCTTTGCAGACACAAAATCCAATAAATTTCTATTGCAGTTGCCGGGCTTGGGGGAGAAAAAGGAAAGGAAAAGTACAAAGCTTTTGGGAAGCGTCAAACACAGCGAATGATGAAGTGCATTTCATAGCAGCCAATTCCAAGCCCAAAATCCCTGTTGTGCAGGAAGGCTTTCCAATCCGCACAGGATATGCAGCCATTGCACAGCATAGTATTAATGATTTATACGCACCGCACCACTGCTTTTGTTCACTAGCAGAGCCAGGTTGTGTTAATAAAGGAATTTCAGGGAAAAAGGTCCCGGCATGCTGAGTTGTTTTGCTCAATGCGGTGGATGCTGTCTCATAAATCAAAAGAATTTAGTGCTTTACAACCTTTCCGAGCTGCTGTGGTGGATTCTTTTCCCCCCTCTTTTTTTATTTAATCTGATTCACCTAGGAATATTTTCATTTCTTTTCTATAAAGAATGAATGAACTAGTGGATGAGATCTATCTCAGCTGTTTTAGGGTTGATTGGTTTGCTTCGCAGTGGTGTTATGCTTCCATTTGTTTTCCATTTGGTATTTATGCTTTATGGTGGTGTCTATGGAAATAGGCGAGCGTGGTTTTATTAACATAAAGAGATGCAGATCACATTATATTCTGTCTTCTTTCTTAGACGTAACGAAGTAAAATGTAAAGGCAAAATGTGTTTGCGGTAAACAAAGCAATTTTGTATTCCCTGTCTAAGTGTAATAATAACCCCCACTAAAGCATTTTTTACCATTTCAAAATTAGGATAATTTTTATTAGCAAAAATATGCCTTTGTTTTGGCATTAAGTATGCTTATTTTCAAACTTGTTCTTTTCTCTAGAAACTTTCTGGTTTTTTTTAATGGCAACCACCGAAACAGCTACTTAATTTTGTATTTATGCACATAATAATTTTTCCCAATATTGGCTCAGCATTGAAAATCAAGCCCTGAAATTGTCATGTGAAATAACAGAGAATTAGAGAACATTATGGGATGCGATCATGGAAAACAAACGCTTAGTTTGATACATGCGCAGTCTAAGCCTTTCTTTTCCATTACTGTTTTATGAAACTCTGTGTGTGTAAGCGAAGAAGAATAAAAAAAGTAAGATTAATTCTAAGGATTTGTTTTGCAGTTCACGGGAAGATGGAGTTATAGAGAGATCTTAATGGTTTTGAATTTCAGAGCAAGTGCAGTGGTTTAAGTCTATTTGGATCGCTCGCTTTCACTGATTTATGTAGCTTTTGCTTACAGAAAATGTGCCTGCCCAGTCTTGGCTTTGTTGCAGGAGGAAATACGGGTGCCTCCTACTCGTATGGAAGTCCACAAGGCAGGAAGAGGCATTACCCAAGCTCAGACCAACCCGGAGAGGAATTTTTTTGTGTTTCTAGCTCGCTCCGTAACCTGACAGCAGCTACAGCCCTTCTTTCCCCTTTTCATCCATGGTATAAATATCCCGGATTAATATAAGGCAGGTGCCCGGTAAATGAGGCTTATGTTTATAGCGCACCATTTTGGTATTTGTTTGTCCTCTATTCTTTGGGCGCGTGAGTGTTTCATTGTGTTTAATTATGTCTGTGAGGCACAAGACAACAGTCAACATCTGCTCTATTGTTTCCCTGGTTTACAGATAGCTTTGATGGGTTATTAAACAATCTATTTTTCAAACAGAAAACAGAGAGGCAAGCTGCACCCATATTATGTAATTTTGTAAAGGTACATTATGCAATTAGTTGTCTAGTATTTGCACATAATCTTTTATTTGGGTTGTAGAAATGCTATTCTGTTTAAAAGAAAATGATGGTCTCCGGCAGTTTTTAGCTAATAGTGAATTTCTAGCTTATTGTACGTGGGTTGATCGAATCGTTACTGGATTAAGTTCCCTGTGCATTCTATATTGAAATGATGCTATTGAGTTGTGAATGCTGATATAAAAAATGGAAATGTTTATTGCCTTTCTTTTTATTTCTGAAGCAGCTACTGATGGACTCTTTTAGAAAACAAGTATGATTTTTTTCTTGAGTTAGTTTTGAGCTCAAGTCTACATTCTTGCCAGAACAGGAGCGTGAGAAGGCAGTGGGTTTTACTTCCCCCAGATCTTACTCATGGTAAAACAACCCTCAGCCTTCTCCTACAAAAAGAGGTTGTAGAGCATGGCGATGCTGCGGAGTTTGACTCTCTGTGGATGCATTTCATGATGGAAAAGTTCTCATGATCTGTTCTGGGTTTTTTCTTCTGTTTTGGCATACTCGTCAGCCATTTGAGGTTTCTTATTTAGTGATGGTCTCTTAGGGTGAAAATTGGAAACATCCAAACATGCAACATGGTTTGGTCTTGGTAATAAATGTTAGAAGGATAGAGTGTGCAGACAGCACTGATGAACACACCCCAAGGTTAGGCCTTGGTTAGCATTGCAGCAACTCACGCCTTAAGAATGTTCAGGGGTGATCATTAGGTTGTGGTGTTTTCATAGCTATATACCTGCTACTATATACAGTTAGAATAAGAGCTGCTGTAGTATATGATGGTATACATATGTATATTTGAAGCTTTTAAAAGACTAACTTGCTTGTTGCGTGCACATAGGTATGCCACTGAAACAACAACTCAGTACCATTTCAACATAGGCTAAACTCTCCCATTTATGCACAGAAAGATCCGAGTCGGGAGTCAAAAAAAAAAACCCCATATAATATACATAGTTATTTTAGAAATAGGTATGATCATCTCATGCTAGACAGGTGTTGCAGGTGTCTGTTTAAACGTCCTTTTCTGAAATGGTGATTGGTTTTATCCTTGAATGAAAATACCTCCCTTGTGGTGGAAGGGCTAGTTAGAACCCCTTGGGAAGCTCCTTCCTGCCCCTCTGTGTGCATCAATTGGAGGAGCTTGGAACATGAGACGGGATTTGTGATGGTCCTACGGTGTGTGCCACATGCTGTTCAGCAGAGATGGACTCCTATGGCCCCCGCTGCTTGAGGTGCCCATTCCCCACAAACCCAGCAAATGGGAGCTCAGTTGGACTCAAATTAGAAACTTCTAAGCACATTTTAAAGGGAAGGGATGCAGGGGAAATACTCGTTGTATTGAACTTGGTCTACATTTGCAGTGTTTCCAGAAACAACAGAGGGAGAAAAGAAGGTGTGTGTGTGTGTCTGTATGCTGTCTTTATGATGTTTGTTGCTAACTGCTTCAGAAGGGCATGTCTCTCAGGAGCTGCTCTTTATTTATAAGCAGATGTGTTTGCATCCAGCCAAATAGACCCCACGGGTGTCTCCAAATGCCTGCGTGGGAACAGAGCCCTCGAGAAGCCTTTCTCCTGTGAGCAGTGCAGAGGCAGGTCTGGGCAGAGAGAAGATGAGCAGCAGACCTTCTGCTGGGCTAAACCAGCACAGGCTGCTGCCTCCCACCCAGGCTGTGATCCTTGGCTTGGCTGTCAAGTTAATGCATTGTTGGGGTGGTGCGTGCTTTCTTTCATCACTGTTTTTGTGCATATCTTGCTTCAGACAAGCTTGCAGTGCTTACCCGAGAGCTGTATGTTTTGCCATATGCGTGTCCTGTGCAAATTCTTGCTGTGTGCCCGCTTCCCTGAGGATCTGTGCTGGGGAAGTGCTCCTGGGAGCTCTGCGGGAAGGAGGAGATTTCCCCGAGCTAGAAGGAAGCCCAGTCATAAGGACAAACATCTGCTCTGTGCTACTGGCTGCTTGCATAACTTAGCAGCAGTTTGGCCCCTGGAGCCCAACACTGTGCAGTGTTTTCTTGGTGGTGCGTTTATGAATTAATCGAAGCTGTGTTCTAGAGGCTGAGCATTCGGGAAAGTTTAGGTATTTAGGGTGTTTTTTTTTTTTTCTCAGTAATGCCACAAACAGCCAAGCAGACTCGATTAATGGACTGCTGCAAAGTTTGTTCACTTCCGTTTCTTACATTATAACACTAGATTACCCGAAACCTTTCAGGAAGCAGGCCAGGAAAGTGACTTACCATTAGGCAAAAATCCCAGGGAATTGTAAAAAAAAAATAAAATATATATATATAAAAACATTTTGCATAAAAATTCTCTAGTGCCAGTTAACCCAGGTAATTGTCCGGCAATGCGAATGCTTTGCAGAAGCAGCTGTGCAGCACTTGGCCTTCATTACACTGCTAGAGAGGTGCTTCAGTAATAAGATTTGAAATCGCAGTATGTGAAAGTTTTGTCTGAAGTTTTGTCTGGAGGACCAGTTTAACAGGGACTTTTAGCTTAGCTGATCTTTGAGCAACACAAGCAAAATATCTGTATAGGACAGTGGATTTTTATAATGCTTTCCTCCAGGTGTTACCAGTGTCTAATAACACACGTTTCAGTGTGTTTTATTATCATTTTAAACCAATTTTATGGATTGCATTCCTTCTACTTTCAATCTGTTCTTGATTGAAAAGTCTTGAGATGGTCACAATCAAGGAGTTATGGAATTTGATATTTTTGTGTGTCTGTTTCTGCTCAATTTTTGCCTATTGAAGCAATAAAAACTGTCATATTCAAATGACTTAATGTCAGGTGAAGTCAGCCCCAAAGTTGCTTTCAATATGAATAGATAATCCTCTGCAGTTGTTCTTCCGTTATGCCCAAATTTACGCCTCAACAAAGGTCGATGGAAAGACCTCCTCAATGAAGAAAATAAAATATCAGTAATATGTTTATTCTTCCCTAATAGAAAAAGGAACTAACCACAAGGTAAAAGGGCTTTGTTAAGGGGAAGGACTGTAGAACTTTAGCACTGATTTAACGCCTACTGTTTTGAGGGGGCTTGTTCTATCCTCTTCTGATTTTCAGTTTAGATTATCCTGAGGAAGCTGGTTTGAGAGAGAACATTCAGTGGGATATTCACCATGGTTGCTGTAGAAACTGACTTTTTGGCAGAATAGTTATTTGAGATGACAACAAAGGGCAAGTAAATAGAATAGAAAAAAATAGAATACCCTCTAATGGATTTGAGGAGAGGTGAACAAAATATGTGATATGATCCTTTGAGGTGAGATCTATTTATCATATTGCCAGAAAGTTTTGTCAGAGTTTGATTTGGGGAGCTTTGTTCTTCCCACAAGGTAGTTTGCCCCTGTGCTAGCTGATGGCATTAGCGTGCCCATGGAGAGTGCCCAGGCAATTCTTGCTGTGGCCCTGAAGCAGCATGCACATTCACAGGCCCTTGGAGCACGTGCAGGAGAGATCCTAATAGCACAACATGCACAACAGCTGCCTAATAAGACTGAATCCAGAGGTGGTGATTGAACATGGGACTAAATGTGCCTCCTGATGGTGGTGCTGGGTGATGCCTGGATACTTGAGCTGCTTGTAGTTGTAGAACAGCCAAGAAGTTGCGGAAGGTTTCTCAACTTTCTGGTGTTTGGATTTGGAGGCCTGTTTTGTGATAACTGCACCCCTCTACTGCTTTCAGCCAAATCCTATCTGCCTGTAAAACTCCTGGTGATGCCTTGAATAAAACTGAATTATAGATTGCATTGCCTCCGATGCCTTCAAGCCTCAGTCTCTCTAGAGAATAGGAAACTTGCCAGATTTGAACTGAAGTTTCCTCTGACACCTTTAAAGACCTGTAGGGTCTCTGTTATTTGGGGGCTTGACTAGGTGATTTCTCCAAGGCGCTCTGCTTGTTCGGGAGATCGACCTAGTGCTGGTCTCTGCAATCAGACCATTACATTTGGCACAGTAGGAAGCTTGAATGATGTGTTTATACAGGCAGGAGACATGATTTAAAGCATCTCATGATTCACCATCCACTCCTATTAAAATGAGCTGTACAGAATAGTTGTTACTCATCAGAAGGCCTGTGTATTCAGGGGTGAAGTCTTATTGAAAGATCCTCGCCGTGATACTCTGCTGTTCCCAAGGGAAGCAAATAAAAAGTGTACTTTGATGAATAATGAATCTGCTAATTGGGGTCAAGAAGAAGTCATAGCTTCGTCTGGTACAGTGGTCAGAGTGGCCTCACTGTAGCAATGAAGGAAACTTCATTGGAAGAGATTTGGAAATAAAAATACATGGCTATCTGCCATCTCCACACAGCCAAAGCCAGAGAGATGACAGTGACAGACAGGAGGCTTGTCCACACTGTTCTAGAACTCACTGTTATGTTCCTGAGGTCCTGCCTCGGGCATGGTGGTGTCAGCAAGACCGCCGCTATGAACTTGCTGTGAACTATGTGAAGCCATATGTGTGCTCAAATGTTGACAAAAATCCTGTGTATAGCCTATCATGGCATTGCTTGAGAGACATGGATACCAGCTAAAGGCCTGTTCCTGATTTATAAGGAAAAATATATTTTCTGTTTCTGGGACTTATTTGCAATGGAACGAATCGCAGGGGGAGTAGCCTGCTCCTGCCTATTGGTGAAAAGATATATTTCTTGGGCATCTTATGTGGAGCACAGAGAACAATGGATGAACAAGATGCGCAAGTTGTGAGACTGAAAGTTTCTACTCCATGTCTGGTACAGAATTTTCAAAAATGCACAACTTTGAGTGAAGACACCTCTCAACTTGTTTTTGAGAATAGTGAAGATAAAATCAAAAGCAGAAGTCTTTGTCGTAACAGATAGTGCAAGTAGCCTGGTTATGGGAGAGAGGTTGCTCTCCAGGAGGGCAACAGATGAAAATATAATTGATTAGCACGTTTTCCATCAGGTTGAAATAATGTAATATTAGGCAGTAAGGAGAGAAGGAAAACTCTTAAGGGAAGGAAAACAACTTAGTGCTCATTAAAGGCACAAAAACTTAGTCTCATACTCCACAGCCCATCTTCTATGCTGGTAGCAAATAGTAATGTATGTGTGTCAGAAACAGCCTTTTGTAGTTGAGGTGTTTTTTCTTTCCAGCTGGCTTCTCCAAGTGATCCAGGAGAGCAGGGGAGAGAAGAATGCCTGGAATAAATGGAATCATACAAGGCTACAGAGTTGCTGTTGAAAGGGGCTGCTCTGCCCATGGGTCAGCATCACCGGGCTGTGGTTGGCATCACCGAACCACTTGTAGCTTTAGGAGCTGATTCAAGTTCCCTGACGCTTCTTGCACAGCCTAATGTTGTCCTTCCAAGTTCCCTGCAGAGCATATTAAATAACTGAGGTTCCAGGATTCATCCTGATGTAATTTTGGCAGTAATGCTGACAGAAAATTTCAGAATGGAGTGTATTTCTGAATCTTTTTAGCTCTCAAAAACACAGAAAAATCAAACTATCTGTAGCAGTGTGTTTCTTTTTCAGGGCTAGTGATAGTAAGGACGATGGTAGCCCTCTACGGGAAGTCTGATTTTAGAGGCATCCCTTAAAGTTGCACTTCTCTCCCTGTTCTTCTCTCTCACCCAGGTATCAGTTATGTAAGTGTGTTTTGTATCGCAGAGAATGGAAAAATACTCTATTAATAGGTTATCAGGAGACAGATATATCTGTCTAGTAACAATCTAGTCTAAGCAAGAACTGACGTTTTTTCTCAGATTTTAGAAAAGAGCAGGCAAAAAATCCAAGACTTCGCTTGTTCTTTGAGAGACCAAACGAAGTTTTTGTGCATTTTTTTGACTGCATTTGCCTTTTATGTTATTGTTGTAGATGATGGTGATTTTGTACTAGACACAGTTTTCTTCCAAAGGAACAGATAGTCTAAAGTGTAGTAGGTGGGTACAAGCGAATGGCTCATTTGCAGAGGGAACAGGGGTGTTGGTCAGTTTGCTGCTCAATGGTCAGTTCATCCACAGGCATCAACATTTTTGTCTGCCATTCTAGTAATAGGATTTTTTATGAGCTAAGGGGGAAAATTCATAGATGTTGACAGAGAATTCTTCCTTGGCGTTGGGAAATTCTAGGCAAAAGCATCGATGGCATTTTGAGTGCAGCTGGAAGGTGAGGGAGATGCTATAAAGTAGAAATTGATCTTTCAGTACTACGGTGATGGGTGGGGAGGATGAGACTGAAGTGAGCCCTCACAGGTGATAAAAAATACCTTGCCTTTGCTGCTCTAGTAAAAGGATCTGTTCTAGGCCATGCAACGAAAAGAGAGGTGAATAATTGCCCTGTAAATGCCCTGATTGCCTTAGGTTTTTGTAGGATTACAAATGTTTTCCAGAAATGCTTCCTAGCTTTATCCTTGAAGTTTTCTCTCTGAACTTGCATGGTCATCTGGGCTGCATTTCTTTATCTTGGAAATCTCTAAGTTTGCCTCCATTAAAAAGTAAGAATTTTTTTTCTACTTCGTTTCAAGTACGGTATTGAATCTGTATTAAAAAAAAAAAACAGAAGGTTGAACCTCAGTGCGACTAAAGAATCTTTGGCCATCTGAAGGAAAGAATGAGCTACAACAATTTTGAACTGTACCTAGTTTCTAGTTTGCTCTGAGGAGCTACAGTGATTTTCAAATAGAAACACTAAGTTTAGTAGAAAAATGTGTTAATACCAAATGTGCTGTATCCCACAAATGTTCCACACACTTGAAAAAAGACAGGCCACCTCAGTTTTAAACCCTTTCTGTATCCTTGTCCTACATACTAGTCTAAACTGAGATGCTTAATAAACTCTGCGAATTCCAACGGCATCAGACACTTCAAGGATAGTGGAGGTCTTTGATTTGTAAAAGTGATGTTGTCTACTTTGAAGTCACTAAAAACCATCGTTGTGCTTTGGTTCTGCTGTTAAGTATAATAGGAGGAGTGCAGGAGGGAATTGACAGTTGGCATGAATAGCGCTGAGAAGTAGCTGGGACTTTGAAGTGTCACATGGAGTCAGCAGCCGAGGCGGAGATCGAGTTTGGAAAGTGCATTTGGTGTCCTTGAACAGCCTTCAATCGCAAATGGGACCTCCCCTTCCCTCCTGTCCCCCAAATGGCATCCTGGAAGGTGGAAATAGTGTCTTTGGAAGACAAGTGTCAGAATAAAAGCAAAAAAGGGATAGAAGTCCTGGTTAAAACAAGATGTTCCGTTCCATGTCCTTCCTGGGCCTGCTTACCTCTGGTAAAGGTGGTGGGTGGCAGTAAAGATGGTAAAGGTAGAACCTCACCTTCTCTTTCAGACTATGTAGGTCAGAAGCTGGTAATGCTCTGCTGAGCACAAAAGTTACTGGGATTGGAAAGATGTAGCACAAAATGTGAGTGAACTGAGGATGCCCAAGAGGCATGCAGACCAGTTTGTGCTCTTAGCTTTGGACTTTCCCATACCAGAAAGCCACTGACAAATCTGAAAGAGAAACCGGAGGGCCTTTAAAGAAGAGCGAGAACAGTGGCCAGAAGGTAAGAGCCTTGAAGAAGAGCTTAAAGGAATGAAATATGGCTTAGCATAAACTATGAGCAGGCTGCCAAAATGATACCTGAATTATTTATGACCTGTGAGATAATGTTGGAAGTGAGTAGAAATTACTTGAGGTTTGTTGGTTTTGTATTGCATTTGGAAGAACCTTTGTTTGTGACATTTGGACAAGATATAGACTTTAGGCAAAATTAAAATAATTCATTAGGGGAAAGACGGTCTGGATAGATTCCTTCTCTCAGGATCTTTTTGGTAAGAGCATACATCATCGGTTCCCTGATGACTGCATTGCAGGGATCTGCCCTTTCCAGGAGATGGGGATCCAGGAAAGTCACTAGTTTTTTTCATCTTGAACCGTAGCAAGAGTAGGACTTTTGTCCTACTCTTTGAGCACTTTTGTCTCAAGGGCTATTTGGCCTCTATGCTGTTGTCTAATGCAATGTTTAGGTATGGTACACAGGTGGGATCAGAAGCTTTGTCCTTTTGGTGTCATTTCCAGGTTCATGCAGCTGTGGTCTCAGGTGTCCTAGGGGCTTTATTTCATTTTGCATGTGTCATCATTGATACGGTGGTCTGCATTTCCTCCCCATTTCAGACGTTTGTTTCCTGTGTTTCAGAAGTCAAGTCACTATTATTGCTCGTGGCAGTAACCTCAGTTCTGTGTGAAAACACAAGTTTTTCCATGTAGTAGAATAACTGCTGTCCCCTGAAGAGCGGGGAACCAGTGGTGGGCTTGAGTCCTGCGCTTTTTTGTTTGTTCTTTTGCCCATTTATTTCCTCATCTTCTTCTGCTACCTTAACATGTTTGACAGCTGCCTGTGAGGCTCAGCTTTAAAACCAGCTTCCATTTGGGAGGCAAGTTCATACTGCACTAGCTTGTCAGATTTTGGAAGTCTGCAGGTCTGTAGAATATGCAGTCCCCTAAATTAATGAATTGAAAGAATACATTCTGTATCTGATGAGCAGACAACACTATTTAAATAACAATGAGTTTTTAAAGGTATGTATGTTACAGACAGCTGTGATTTACATGGTGCTCTTCAGGAATATTGAGCCAAAATGGACTAAATTCTAGTTCCGCTGTTAATTTTTAGAACTGTGCATTGCATGGCAGAGCAATTAATTTATGTAAATAATTGCTACTTTGTACAAAATTCTGTAAAAATAAAGCAGAAAGGTTCATGCATATATTTTTCCGTATATGTATGTGCAAATATATATTATATAGATATAATTTAAAATTAGCATTCCTATATTAGCTTGCTATTTTTTCCTCTCTTTTTCTAAATCAATTTTCAGTTTCAGAAAATCCTTGGAAATTTTTATTAAAAAAAGAAGTGTGGGTTTGGAAATGGATAGCTGCAAGAAACATGCCCCCAATTAGCATACTGCAAATGGCTTAGCGTGTCATTTTTTTTCCTAACGGCATTATAATTTTCTAGAATGTCATGAAAGTGAAAGCTGTAGAGTTGTTTAAAATAGATCCTCTCCCCTTTTCCACCCACACATGTACTTAGGTTTTTTTGCAGGGAGTTAAGAAGCTAAAATTAGGCAGGAAAAAAGTATTGTCATCATCAAGCTTCAGGTGATAGATGTGTGTGATAGTGCTGACCATTTAGGCTGTCTCCTAGCAAAGACATCTAGGCTTGTGCATAGCCTCAGTCATGCTGGAGGTCCTGCTAAAATAAAACATAACTATTAATGTATTTAACAGCCTTATGCCATGTTCTGTAAGTCTTCAGCACTCTTTGTGCTCAATTTCCTGTATTCAGCTTATTCTTACAAAACAGGAATGACAATTAATGCCGAGAGTGAAGTGTAAAAACTTGAGAAAAATTTCCATTTTGTGTGGTCGGGAGGGAGAGCTTGTTATCATAACCAATATGTCAGGGTGAACTGGTGAAACTGATGGAGTTGCTCTTTCATAAGTTCAGAATTTGGCCCAGGACAGAGATGCCAGTAAAGCTGTATGTGCTTCTGTGGTTTTGCTTTGCAGGGATTTGTGTGGTTAGATGGTACCCGCATGGGGCCAGCACCCAAGGGCGGAGACAGAAAGTCAGGGCTTGGGTTGGATGTGCCATACGTTTAGAAGCATATTGTTAAAGGGAGGCAAGCAAAGCCTCTTTTCATTAAAACATCTAACTACAGTTTATTTTCAAAATTGATTGTATATGTTGCAAACTGAAATGGAGTGAATATAAATGCTTTTAAGATATCGATTTTATTAATTGTGAAATTTCATTATTCTGGAATTTTTATACTGTTTGCAAAGGGATGGCAGGGTCCTCCTGTAAGTTGTTGAGTCCAGACTAGCACTACTATTGGTGTCATGTCATTTGGTTCCTTCTATAAGCTATCATTTTTTGCCTCTACAGTTCTTAAAGGCTTTCCTAGAATCTCACTTACCTAACATCAAAATACTTTCAAAAATGATTTCAAAAGTACTTTCAGCCTGAAATTTATTCATAACTACTTTTTCCTCATTTTTTTAGTGTGCTAAGACTGTCCTTAACTTAAAATCTCCCTCCTACTCCTTTCTCCTCTGTTTCATATATAAGCAGCAATCATACCTGTTCACAGATCTAGTTTCACTATCGTAAGCAAGTCAAACTTTCTTAGCTTCCCAATACAAAATAGTTGCTCCATTCCTGTGATCAGGCTTTTTCCTACACTGTTGTACTTGAATTGGACTTTTTTTTTTAACATTGCTGAAGTATATGCTATTGGAAATACTTTTCCTGAGAAATGGTGGTAATTTCAGTTGCATATCTGCCTCATTCCAGCAGCTTGGGAGGGTAGAGGTCTTCCTCCTCTTTCCCCTTCAGAGTGCAGACCTGAACTTTCTCTTACTGGTCCGTACAATAATGGCTTGTATTTTTTATTACTACCTTTCACCCTTTCTATTACTACCTTTCACTACTTTTGTAGTAATGCAGTCCTTAAGGTTGAGCAATTCTTCCTATATAATATTCTTATCCTTCTCGGTCTCGCCAATATCTTCCAACTTCACGTCATCAAGAAACTTCATCAGCATGTGGCAAAGCAGTGATTAAAATGTCAAACCAAAGCTCTCCCAAAGCAAACCACAAATGAGCTTCCCCTGAGCCTTTTTTTCGCAGGACAAAATGTTCCTTTCCTATTAACCCAGTGCTTCAGCCAGTTGACAGTGCCTGTTCAAATCCTCTCATTCTCTGGGTTTTTATAGCATCATATCAAATACCTCTGTGCCGAAACAAAAGTCACTAGATAGTTTGCAGAACAGTTTAACAATCCTTATTTATGTCACTAGTTCCTCTCGATCCTTTGAGCGAAGCTGAAAGAATCCAGTTTAAAGTCCCAATCCAAAATGAACGAAATCTTTTTCTTTAAATGCATCTCCCTCTGTTACACCAAAAAAGTAGGTAATAGTAAAAATGAAAGTATACTTTTTAGAAAAGTGGTACTTTTAAATGAGTTATAATACCAACACATTTTTTAATCTATAGTTTTTGTTCCTATATTTCTGTTTGAAAGTTGATAACTGTTTTTAATGTTGGAATTTATGAAAAGATTTTGGCAAAACACCTAAGTTATCGGCCCACTGTGTGGTTGATAATTAAGCTGTAGAGTTCCGTTCCTTAATGAGAGAAGAAGGTGAGATGTGATTAAGAGCTAAGCGTAGTCAGATAGCCAGCGCGAGCAGTGCGATCCCCAACAGAGGAGCGAAGCCGTTCTATAAACAGATGATGGTGCTGGGAAAACAGCACTTTGTCACATGCCAATTGCTGTCCTCATTGGCAGACGCCCAAAACAGCATTGGAGAGGGTCACTGTCAGCATCTAAAGTTAGAAATGGGATAAGGCCGTTGGTAACATGGGTCAACACGCAGCTGCTAAGGTAGATTTCTTAGTCATGCAACACGGCTGCCTTGATACATGAGAATCAATTACCGAAAACCTTTTGCGATGGTCAAAAAGTGACATTAAATAATTGAGTATCACATCAAATCTTGTCTGCAATTAGTTATCTGGAAAAGTAATTATGCAACAAAATCAAGTAGCTGGAATTAGTGATGTGAAGCACCCTGGTAGCTCAGGGACTGCAGGAGAGGATGGTATTTCTTTAACTTGTAACGTGAAGTTTTAAGCACTTAAGTAATCATTGAATTAAAATAAACTTGCACAGTTTTAATTCTTGTCATTAATCATATCTGTGATAGAAAATATGCTGCATATGAAGTAGAAGTGTTAATAGCTAAGTTTCTTTTATCAAAAACAATCTGTGGAAGATAGTAGCTTGCAAATAGTACATTAAAAAAGACTAACATTTTTTTTTTCCTCCAAGAGGGTAAATTTAGCTTGAGAATGGATAAGAAAAATACTCTAAAAGGTCATTCTAGTCTTTGCAAAAAAGCTGTGATAAATGTGACAACATAGACATTGTGAAAGGTTAGCAAAGATTCTGCTAGCTGTTAAAATATAATTGACACTAATAGAGATTGTTAGCTAGCGTGAGGTAACTTAGATACTCAAATTAAGCAAGAAAAATATAATGATCAAAACCAAATGTAGGTACAAAGTAAGGTTTAAGTATGAATTTTCTCTTGGAGTTTGCTTAAAAGCTGATAAATGGAACAAAATGCTTATTTACACAGTCATAATAAAGCAGACTTTTCTAATAGCTTCTAATAGTAACTGTTGTCATATGTATCCTGCTGCAGATAATAAAGTTAATTTTTGTCTTGTGGAAAGACCAACTTGGAGAGTTTGATCTGTATGTGTGTCTTGAAAATCTGAACTGATGAAGAGTAGTTGGTTAGTCATGTTATTTAAGCTGGTCCCAGAATAGCCCCTTCCTTTTTTTGGTAGAGTTAGCTTTGCAGCTGTTGTCTCTATCTGTTGTCTCTGAAGAAAAATTTAACATTAAGAGTTGCTGACGTCAATTTTTTTCTTTTTTTTACAGCTGATGTGGGCTTTGCCCGTGACAGAAGTTATTTGGTTCTAGCTCTGAGTTTGGAAGAAGTTGGTATATAGATTTTCCCCTAACTTTCAATTGATGTGTTTAGCTTTAGTGGGAGTAATACTATCACTTAAACCATGTTGTCGTCTCAAGGAGTTTTGCTACATCCGTATGGAGTGCCAATGATTCTGCCAGCAGCACCATACTTCGCTGGACTTGTTCAGGTAATGCAAGGCCGCTTCCAACAAGCAACTTAACTCTAGTGCACTTAGAGTAATAATTGGAATTTTTATGGTTGAGAAAGCAAACACTTTTAATACAGGCAAAAGCTCTCATGTAGTCTGTGAGAAGACAGTAGGAAATCAAAAAGATGGATCACCCTAATCTGTGTATTGACATCTCTCATGGCTGAATAAATGGTGTAGTTGAGCTATATTTGCTTGTATTGATCTGTCTGCTGCTTAACATTCATGCCTTGGCTTCATGAGGTTGACCACAGGGCAGAGGATATGCTATCCATTCTAGGTTTCTGAGGGACTCAGCATTCCCACGGCAGGTCGTAAGACAAAGTAACTTAGCATGGTGTGCTTAGGCTAAGTGTTTTAGCGCAGCAAATATGAATAGCATTAAATATGCATTAATTCATAAGTTATGCGTCACAATGAATAAGGTTTGGGGTTTTTTTTTATGTGGAAAATTGCCTCTTTACAAAATACTTCTACAAACCCTTTTGAGTCCTGAAAGTGTAAAATTTTGCTTCTGTGTGATAGCTCTGTGTTGTAGATGTTAAATAACAGTTATTTGTTGTGTTGTCTCTTATGTTTCTATTTTTTAAGTAATTTATTAATCAAGAATTGGCACTTTCTGCATTTTCTGCTGTCAGATTCAGGATTTTACAGGGATTCACTCTATAGATATTAAGTCAGCAAAATGTATTCCATCATTGACGGCATTAGAAAGCACCAAGAAAATATTCAGGAAATGTTTTTTATGCCTTGCCAGAATAAAGCAGTCCACTCTATATTATAAGTGGCAGCAGTTGCAATGCATTAAGAGGGTCAAGAGGGAGAGAGAGACGTGGAGCAGTGCGTTTCTGTGTCACATTAGCAGTCAATCAAATTACCCAGGAGGAGAGGCGTTTGTTTGAAATGGTCATTGTGCTCCTTTATTGCAGCGAGTAACTGGCTTAGCAGGGGGTGACAACATGAGCCGGAGAGTTTTTCTATACATATATCAAGTCAATCTAAGATTATGAATAGTCTTACTCGTATTAGACTTAATATCAGTCGCGTTTGTCTAAAACAGAAATACAAATGCACACTGGCCTTTATTGAGTGTTGGAAAAATATAAGCTTTTGGCCTGTGCAAATTGATGCTACTTTGTCACACGGTAAGGCACAGTAGCAGTCTTCAGCACATCAAGCAGACTTCGTATCCATTAGAATTTGGGGGTGAAGGTCGGACGCTAGAGCTCAGTCAGACCTTGTGCCATCCTGTCCAATAAATAATTACAAGCAAATCGTGCCTTTCACTCTATGCTGATTGATGCTGAAATTGCTTTTGAAAGTTCTCATAAGTTCCTGTTATAGATTAAGTGCCGGTGTAGGAAAAATAACTGCACCCAACTGAAATGGGTGAATGTAATCAGGTTTAATGGACTCGAGAGCTTGTTGGGAATTAAATAACTATTGATTTGTTGGAAAGTTGCTGTCATTACAAAATGCCACTCTGGACGCATTATTCAAGCAGAGAGATTAGAAGAAAGGGCCCTTTGAAAATTTGGGATGCCTTATTTTACATCTTTTCTTGATTTATTTCTTTAGAAAGCTATATCCAGGCCTATGGTACCCCACTGACATAGGTCAAAAATACATTCTTTTTTCTTTTTTTAAAAAAAGAAATTACGTAAAAGAAAGAAAAACATAAAGAGAAAAAAAAAGATAAGTTTACAGATGCTGTAGAAAATTGTTCGTTCTGGGGCCTTCTTTGTAGTTGGTCATCCTTCCTCCCCACCCCTAATCATATACCTGAGAATTACATGGTTTTGAAAACTAAGCTAATGATTAAGTTTCCATTCTAGTGGATGATTTTAAGGTTAAATGCATACTCATAAGACTAAATACTCTGGCTAATTTCTCACTTCAATTTTTTTTTCTGTATTTGTGGTATCTATAGTCAACTTAGGATACTAGAATTACATTTGCAGGTTGTCAGACTTGTTTCCTATTGTCTCGCTCTTGAGGTAAGCCTAAGGTATCTGTAATCCAAGAACAGTAGTACCCAAAAAAGAAAAAAAAAAGTGATGCTAATGTTATCCTCCCACCATCAATAATTACTTAATGTTCAGAACATAGTGAACAATTTCTTTAAAAATATGCCTTGATAAAGCCTGATTAAGCAAATGTTTTTACTGGGTTACAGGCTGAGAGCCATAGCTCTGATATATTTTTGAATACGGGGCCATTTAACCATTTTAGACCCTCAATAGCTTGAGACTGATTTCTTCGAATGTAGTTCGACAGAAAATCTGAAATATTTCTGAAGAGGGAGCCTTCACAGTTTCCAATTCTATTTGCACCAAAATCATTTACATTTGAAAAGAAAAAGGAAAAAATTAAGTAGAGATTGGGGGGGTCTGTTTTGACTCATTTTTATTGTACCTTCCCTGGAGGAGCAGAAAGCCCCTGGCTCTCCATGGAGGATGGTTAGCCTTAGTGCCCCTGCCCCTTCAAGCTGTGCACATTGTTCTACCGTATGCCGTGGGTGTGCAGCCTTTGCCAGCCTCTACTAAATCTATCAGGAAGATCCATCCTCCATCTCGTGCTTGCTTTTATCCCTTCCCCTATTGTGAAGTACTGGCATGTGTAGATTATGGGACAAGGAGGAAGAACAGGTTGGCTGGTGGGTGCATCTCGGGAAAAGTGAAGTAGAAACAAGTTTCTTTATCATCCCAGCTCCCCCTATTCTGTGTCCCTAACTTATATTTCTCATCCTGAGGTCATACAGCTGTGTGAGATGATCAATAATGGACATGTATATTCTTGGAGTGAAGATGTAACTATTTAGTGTTCGAGATACATCAAAACATATTCAGATATTGCAAACACAGTTGTATTTTCCAAGTAAATAACTTATTTTAAATTAATTACTAGAATTAGCTTGGATACATTAATACTTTTTTAACAGAAAAATCCTCTCTCTTCCTCTCTCTTCTTCCTCCGGTATGACATTGTGTGGAGAAAGATGACATGGAGGCATGACCGATGCCTAAGTGATATTTTGCATCTCATGAGAGGAGAGATGTCCTCAGCTTTGACATGCCAGACGTGCTGGCAGCTGCTGTCGCAACCCAAGGAGGCTCCTAGTTCAGTGGCTACATATGTTGGGGACAGCAAGGCCCCGCACGATGGCCAAGCCATCGCACTGCTGCTTCTGGCAACGGGAGCCCAGGGAAGCACGGTAGCCTCTTGCTTGGCCGTCCGAGGAAAGACACGTTTGCCTGCCCTCGATTTGCCGTTCAATTCACATGCAGGGAACCTTTAAGCAGAATTATAGGTTAAATATTCCCATATGAGCTTCATCTTTCATAGGTTTAAGGATTTGAGGTGTATAAAATCTTTGCAATTGCTCTTGACATGTGTATATACGTAGGATTATGATACAATTTTTTAAAATTGCAAATGCAATATATGACTTTTAAATGATAGATACTAAATTATTTATTGCGTGGCTGGCTTAGGCAGTTCAGCTTCCATGTTAGCAAAGAATTTTTCATATGGATTATTAGTATAAAAAATTATTAAAGTTGAAATGATTCAAGACTTTTCAGTGAAAAAAAGTACTTGAAAATCCTAGATGGAAACACAGATCCACTTCATATGAAACGCACTATTGAAATTTAAAGAGCAAAGGGATGCTTAGTTCTTTTCTACATATGTTCAGTGTTTTTTAAAAGTGGGCTAAAAATTTAGCATAGGGTAAGAGTTCTGTGGGTTCAAAGCTCATGGTTTTTTGTTTTGTTGTGTTTTTTTCTATGTGTGTGGTGGTAATGTCCTGTCGGTACTGAAGAAGAAATATAGGCACTGGCTGGCAGCTGGTCACTGTTTGTAAAGACTGTGAATTGCTGTACGTCTCAGTAACTGCTTAGGTGGTTGTTAAGGTATTTTGGTTATATCTGTGCATCAGATTTTCCATGGCTGGTAAAATAGTGCGGTTGACTGACAACTGGAGAAGTGGTGATCTGGAGACAGCTTCGTTTTATTTTGGGGCCAAGCGAGAGAACTGCCCAGAATATCCTGTGGGAAGTGGTGGTGCCGGCTGCTCCGCACATCCATCCTCGTCTCTGTGCTGTGTGTCCAAGTGTTAACGGTGCAAAAATGCAGAACACTTGCAGGTGTCAGGGTCTTGGGTTATCTCCAAGAACAGGGCTCCCTTCTGGAAGTCCCGTTTTGCAAACCGTTTTGGATGCATTAGTCTGTATTAGCTTGCACTGAAAAGGCTTTAGTAATTTAGTCATTTTTATTTGAATAGTGGCCTTGAAATAGAAATTATAGGGTTTTAGTCCTTCTGACGTTGACTGAATTGGTGGGTATTCATCTTAGTGTTTTACCAAGACCATCGCTACCTAGTAGAATAGCATAATTTGTATTTAGACTGCCCTTTCAGTCTCTTTGAAATGCAGTAAGATGCCTTGCCCTAGATGCAGACTTATTTTGGTTTGAGGGTGTTGTTCTGTCTTTGCGGGTGAGAAGGGTCTGCTGTCACTAGCACTGTACTCCGCAGTGCTTCTGCGAGTGGAAGACTCGCATGTTTGACTCCTGCAGTCCCTTTTTATCTGACTGCTTCCATTTGCTTGTATCTTTTTTTCCTCTTTCGGTCTAAAAGCTAGAAAGTTTTCTCTTCCTTGTGAATCAAAAGTGCTTTTAATAGCAACTGTGTTGATAGGAAGTGGGTTGGTAGAAATGATGATATGGTCCCCATTACTTTGTTTACAGTAACTTTCAGTTATCAATATTTAAGCTTCTGGAAATACAATTTCAATATTCTTATTTAATGCATGCCTCAAGGAACGTGGCCAAGGTGCCTTTCTTGTCAGGCCAGTCGTTTGCTCAGGAAGCTATTGGCAATTTTTATCTTTTGTCACTGCCATCATAGGAGGGCTTTTTCCTTCTTGTCCACCTTTACTTTTTGCCAGTATGTGTCAGATATCATAAAACAGAGGCTGAGTGAGAGCCTGAGAGGGAGAGTGGGACCCCATGACACAGACTGTCTGTCCCATTGACCAGAGAGCTTTTGATAGGCGCTCCAGCTGGATTAAGAATAGAAGCAGTTGACCTTTCTTCTGTATCTACATAATTTTGTCTCGTCTTTTATTTCAGAAATCCATGGGCGATGTAGTTGGAATGAGTCGGGCAGTAGTACGTTACCTCTGTCCATTTTATGGCATTTTGTCCTAGTCTGGAGTTCCTTCTGAGCTTGACAGAAGAGCAAACAAGGTTATTGACTATCCCCTAGCAGGCACAGTATTTTTTCTTCCAGTCTTGGTAGTATATGTAATGGTAGTATTAGCCAGTTCAGGCACCATGACATAAATATGGTCACTACCTTATGCCATCCTAGTTTGGGTGATATACCTTAGTGGGGTGTTTTGATGGAATAAAAACGGGGTAAACCTCTGACTTTATGGCTGCACCTGAATTGCCCGGTGTCTTGTAAAAGTTGCCCTGCAAGTTAGAAAAAAAAATGGTTTTGTGTAGAATTATCTTAAGGAGCAAGCGAATGTAGATGGTTCCCGTGGACTTTCCTAACTGGCAGTGAGCAAGCTGAGAGAGTTTCCCTAGGATTTGAGAATTTCAGCCATTTCCTCCTGACTTGTACATAATCACTGGTAATAAAATTGGTTTTGGCCAGATTATTCCTGGAGACAGAACTTCAAAGTTCCTTTACTTTTATCAGGGCGGCTGTGTACCAAAATGTGTTTGTGTTTCTAAGCATAAAGTAATAATTTTTACAGCACATGCTTGAACTGTGCTGCTTTATCCATTGATAGCTACCTTGGGCTCAAATTAGAGTTAGAAACCTAGCAAAAATACACTTGTGTTTGCTCAGACTTAGTTTCAAAGAAAATAGCATAAATATATATGGGATGTCTATCTCTATTGGCCACATGGTGGAATAATCTACAGGTGCTTCCAGGTGAAACACTTGGTGGTTGTATTTGAACTGTTCTGCTGCTGGGTCAGAGGGATGGAGTGGTACTTGGCTGAATATCAACCACTACATATTGCAACTGTCTGAGGTTTATGAGCATCAGAAGCGTTCACAGATTGTGTGAACAATCTTGGCTATTATGATGTAGTAACAACTCATGAATGTGGTCAATAAATGATGTGAATTGATTATATGAACGGTATGAATTTATTCATGGTAAATTCTCTGTGCCAGAGTTTGCACTTATACTTCATGAGATTCAGACTAGGGTGAACTCTGGTAAATTCTGGTAGGTGACACTCTGGGAAGTACTTTATTGGCCTATCTTCCTTTACTGGTAGAGACACATAAGCGAAACGGCTTGGAGGATAACGTAATCCTTACTAATTATGATGATTTTAATAAATTTTATATATAGAGAGCTTTATTGCTGTTTAAGTTAAAAGGAAAATGCAAACCTGTCACTTAGGTATTCATGAGTCAAAATGTTTCCTATTTTGCTTTCAGAATATTATTTGAGACCTTTACCTCTGAACACAATAAAGCAAATTGTGATTTTCGAGGAAATGTTTTATTCAGCCTTTGCCAGAATGTCTCCATCAGTGAAAACAACTTATTTCTTAGGGTGAAGTTGAAAAGCATCTTCAAGCTAGGAACTGATCTGAACTATACTAATCGTTGCTTAAAGCCTGTGAAATTCAACATGTGATGAAATGGTCCTTCCTTAGTGCTTGGAAAATAGTGCAGGTAAATACCAGAGGTCTTGTTTTTTAATGGCAACAGTACTAAGTTGAGTTTTTGCTGATCTGCCTTAGGTTTTAGATATGCTTCTCACCCCTCTACTCCCAAATATGTGTATATTTTTATTTTGTACATATAAGCTGTGCAATGTTACTGCTGCATTGATTTAACAGTTCTTTAATTCTCTTGATGAGAATAAAACATTTGATAGCCAGGACAGAGATTCTGAACTTATTTACAGGTGGAATATTTCAAAAATATTTCAGGTTGAGTTGTTAGAGAAAATGCATAAATATTATTTAGAACCATTGAAAAACTGAATGGAAGAGGATGTCCATTCTTTCTGTACATAACGGGAAATAGAAATTCCTAAGTAATCTGGAAAGGTGACTTAAAACCTCAATAAAGTTTCTTCTCGAGCTGTGGTTGAAGAGCTCTGTTCCTCAGCATCTTTAATCTTCTATTCTTTGTTATACATTTATAATCACTTCTTTGTACTGGCTGTTTTTTAAGGTGATTGTAGCTGGCAATTGGGGCGTATTTGAGAGCTACCTTTTCAGATACAAGCTATATTTCACTTTTGGGTCTCCATCCAGTGAAAAATCCTTACTGAAGTGCAGCAGTCTTTCTGAGCTTGTCCAGGTATGTGATGAGCCGAAGGAGCAAACTTACCCCTTTTCTTGAGACTGGGGCCATTGAAGAGTCAGCCAAGATGGACTAATGGGTATCACTAATTGGATCCAGGAGCACAAACGGGCATCATGATCTTTGGGTTAGCTTGGAGGGCAGCGGCATGGGTTGAGCCCAGTTTCCCATACCAAGGCTTGCCAGTCTTTGACAAGCTATTCCCCTTAATTTGTTTCCCTCTATCAAAGCAATTGCATATAGTATTCAAATAATATTCAGGATGGTCGAAGCAAGTTTGCCAAAAACTTGCATATATTAAAAAAAAAATGTCTGCAGTTTCAGAAATGATTTTATGTAATTCCATGTTTGTTAATTGAGAAGTATCATTGGCTGTTTCTAAAGGTAGCCTAAATTGGGTGATGGGTGTAAGATGTTTTCCAAGCTTTATAATTCCAGCGGAAAAGAAACAGATGGATTGATTTCATTATATCTTTGGTCAATGTGTGGTCAGCATCTGCCTGCTTTCCTAGCTCCCATGGTGACTTATTTTGCAGAGGTTGGTTGTTAGAACATACTCGAGCCTTCTGCATGCTGCCGTTCTAGGAAACAAAATAGCCCTGCTGCGGAATTCTCAGCGTGCCGTTTTTGACGGGCACACTTTGCTGCACCGACTGAGAGAGCTGCGTGCTCCTCTCGGAGCGGAACGGGACACGGGGATTCTGTGCCTGTCTCCGTGCAGGAACGGTTAAATTTGGGCCCTGGGGAAAGTAACAAATGTTCGCCCACGTTGCCCATCTGAAGATGCCTTCCGCTGGCCAGGGCGATGGTTAGGTGTCATTAAGCCAAGTACCTGCATAGGTACTCCTGGTGGGAAGCCCATGGTACGGGAGGGTGGTGCAGGTGAAGGTCCCTCAGCACTGGGCTTGAGAGCAGCCCTGTGAGGTACATGGGGAGCTCAGGCTGGCAACTCCAAGGCCAAGCTCAACCTCATGGCACCGTGGGCTCTGTCTTTAAGAGAAGCTTTAAATCCAAGAGAGAATTCCTTAAGCGTTCTGAGGATGCTTGCACGCCAAATCTGCTTTCTGAGGGGCATTCGGCTTTACATTTCCAATGGATTTAAAAGGCTGGGGATATGCTTTGTAATTTTGCATGCTCATCGTAATCCTCGCAGCGATCAGCTTGGCAGCTCCTCGTGATGAGGAAGGGGATGTTTTTTCATCTTTTTGCTTATCCTATTTGAACAGCTAGGTTACTTTTTGCCCTCAGATGCATACTGGTAGGGAGAAGGCACCATGGACATGTAGACTTTAAAAACCATGTGTGGGGTCTGTTTTTACAGAGAATGAGATTCATTGTTTTCAGAAATGTGGTAGCATCTACTGTTGAAAAAGATGCTGAGAACTAAACACTGTTATGGTCTGTGATATGTAGTGTAGCTGAGTACGCTGTAGTCGGTTGTTGCCAAAGAGCATGCCTTCCTCCTCTCTTGGAAACATTGCAGTGATTGATTATTTTTGTTACAGCAGGATATCTTACACACGCTATGAAAGTCTGTTGACCTAGAACTGTCAGTGGGTATTTCATATCCTTCATATCTGTCCTTTTATTTCTTTTTTTTTTTTTGGAGGGGAGGATGACACAGGCCAAAATGGAAGACACATGCTGCTTTTCTGCTTCGGAATGACTGACTTTTAATAATGCAAAAGCTCTGTACCAGGTCTGTAGAAATCTCTAAGCTGTCTGCCCAGTGAGTAAGTCATTTCATTCAGAAATGCAAAAGGTCTCTTAAACCTGTCTGCTTGTCCACTCTTGTTTATTCATAGTACAACACAAAAATCTACAAAAAAAAAGAAAAAGAAATACCATAATTTTCTTCTGTCCTTAATTCTCTTCATAGGTCCTTGTTAAATTCCTCATCAGATGCAGTTGGATGCAGGAAGGTTTTAGTGTCACGTGTTGTCCTTAGCTGTAGCAGAAGCAGGGAGAAGTTTGACCTGTAGAAGACATGAAGACATGCCCCTTTTGATATGTGGTCATCTGTATTTTTAAGGATACGAGCAGTGAAATGAGAATCCACCGGCTCTCTGAGAAATACACTTTGCGTTTACAAGAGAAAATATGTTCTGTCTGAAGCAGATCACTGTTAACCTTCTGGAAATGAGGGACTTCTGAGGAGGGCCAGAGCTGGGGCAGCATAGGGCCTTCCACGTATGTGCCTCAGATGAACGTGTGTGTGTGTGTGTGTGTGTGTGTGTGTGTGTGAACTCCCTTGGGGGCTAGCTGGTTATTTCTGATACCCGTCCACAAGCAGCAAAGTTTCTCTCAAGCTGAAGGATTTGTGAAAGGTGCCTTAACCCTTAAGGTCATCTTCAGGTCTGTGTGTTCCTGGTTAAGCATTCTGGCTGCAAATGTCTCTCTTGCATAAAGATATTTTTGATTCTTACAGAACTACACAAAGTAACTTCTTAAAGCCTGCCTATAGCAGAGGAATTGCAAAATGCAAGAAAAAGTAATTTTATTCTCTCTGTGTTTCAATAGGAAATGGGAGATCAAGAGGTGCAGAGGTAATCCAGTGATTCTTTGGTGAATCTTATTTAGCATGAGGGATGATTTCAGAATGTTAATAAGTGTGCAGCACGCTGTTTCTAGATAGATGACATTTTCTGTTTTACATTGCCAGGTTATGTTAGTTTAATTCTAGCAAAAAGAAGCCTTGTAGAGATTTGCCTCCTCTAAGCTCCAGAAGTTAAGATCAAGTATCTGAAATAATTAACATACCTTACCAAAGATCCAAACTACATAGCTATTTAAGCCAACATTTCTTATTTTTATTCCTTTTTGTTCCTGAGGGCTTCTTTTCTTTCAATATGGCAAATGAGCTTCCCAGGACCATATTTTCTTGCTGCCCTTGTGTAAGATTGTTGTGATATTAATATGACTTTAGCCCATTTGTCTTAGTTTCCTTGTTCTATACTTTTCTTTATGCCACTCTTACTGCTCTAGTCAAGTTTTATTTTTCACTTCTGTCATTAGAATGGCAAAATGATTGCCTTTTATTGATTAGAATTTTATTCTGAGCACCATTCTTGAGTTCCTTTGCAAAAAAATATGTTGAGATCCACAGCATAAAAATAGTTTGCGAGTTGGGAATCGGATTACCTTCAGAGGTGGATTCAAGATATATTTTTAGGGAATGCTGTATACCAAAAAGCACTTAAAGTGTTTGTGGAAGTCTTTTCTAAGAAAGATACCGTTAAGCTCGTGAGGTGCATCTCAGATGAACTATCTGAATTGCCACCTGTTTTACTATTAGCTCACTAACCTGAAGGTTAACCTAATGAATGCGTTGTTCTGGAGAAGTATTTCATACTGCTGTTATTGTGCTGTTGATATTTGTTACCGTTTACACTTTGCTTTTCTATATGCACGCATGATTTCCCCAAAGCAGTAAGCTTTCTTGAAGAGCAGAATGCAAATTCTCACTTTAGATCAACCTATTTATTAATCTTTTCTTTGTTAAATATCAATAATAAGATAAAGTTGTTACAGCTTTAATTATCTGCCACAATATTTTGGGGAAAGCAGCGTGTGTACTTTGAGGTTGCCTGCAGCAGTTGACTCTTCTTTTCTGACGGGACGAGAGACTTGGAATATATTACCTATTCCAAGACTAGAAATACCAAACTGAACTTATAAAGATTATATTATCTCTCTCATGTAGAACAAACCACTTTCGTTTAAAAAGCGCTTCTCCATTCTTTGAAGAAAACCATTTCTCAGAGGTAACAGAACCAAATTTCTGTTCTCCTTTTTTTTTTTTTTTTTTTTTTAATCGGTATCCAAAAATGAATTTATAAAGTTATATAAGAAAGGTTTCTTGCTGTGCAGAGGGATTTCAGATCCACAGGTTCAAAGATACTCAAGCCAGGAGGGATCATTATGATAATCCAGCTTGTCCTCTTGAATACACATGCTATAGATGTTTTTTCTGAAGAATGACTAAAAACAGACCTTTTCGAAGATATTGAATCTTGCTTTAATATCCAAGTAATTTTGAATCAATCAGTTTCGCTGATACTCTGCTGAACTGTTTGAATGTTTAATTACCCTTACAATTAGGATATTGCAAAGCTTTATTTCTCTGTATTTCTGCTTCCAGCTGTTAGTTCCTGCAATTTTTTTTCTACCATATTGAAAATAAAGAGCACTCACAAACAAACGAGCTAGTTCATAGAACGTTCCTTCTCCTAGAAAAGATATGTATCAGAAATGTACAGAAAGACAGGGAAGGGGAAAACACCTGGTCGGCTCATGTAATCTACTTATCTGCCTGAAGACAAGATAGATTTGGCCTGTGTCGTTCCTGATGGATGTTTGTCAAGCCTCCTCTTAAGATCCTGAATCACAGAGACTCCGTAACTTCCGTGGGCATTTTGCACTTTCTATGTAAGGCTTTTTTTTCCCCTAATCTCCTAGTTGAAATCCTTGCTGTGGTTCTCTGCAGACTGGGCACAACAACCACAGTGTTTCCATCCTTTTCGTAAGGGCCTGCAGTGCATTTGGAGAGTTGCATCAATCTCAGTCTTTTGTGGCAGTACATTCCTCATTCTTTCCACTTTTCATTCCAGACTTTTCTTTAGCGTCTATGAACAGGACAGTAGGAGTAAAATTTTAGATTCACAGAGGTGTTCTGGATATCTAATTTCTGGTTTTGAGCATAACAGAGCACAATGTATGGATTATAATGTTTCTTTGGAAGTACCTGAATTCAAAACTGAACAGAATTGTGCTAGTGTAGATAGAAATAAGTAGCAGGGAAGAGAGGTGAGAGTTAACAGTTAGTTGTGTGACACAGAGCTGTGAAGGATGGGTTTATTTGGCTGTTATTAAAAATTTCATTTCAGGATAATCCCTCTGAGATTTAACACCTTATTTTAAAAAGCTTCTTAGAGCAGCAGTAAACAAGATACAGTACAGTAGTTTCAAATGCTTCATAAATGTTTGGAGTTTTTAAACAACCTATTTATTGAGCCGGCTTCCCACACAGTATTGGAAGAATCAGCAATCGTGCTGCCCATCTGTGTGCAAAGAGTGATGTGTGTAAAGGAATCTATTTATAAGCAGCCCTGAAGTTTTCTGTTTGTAGTTTTTAGTTGTCAAATTTTGTGAGGAAGGAGCAAAAAAAAATGTTGTCTTTCAAACCAAAACTGATGAGTACTGGTTTCTTGTGTGTATCCTTGCTTGCTTTCACCCAAGGCTCAGTTTTGAAGTGCTGCTCTATGTGCATTGGTTTCTGAGCAAGGCTTTGCAGAACCCTGCAATCTGCCCATCCACACCACCAAGGAGTAGTAAGTCACCACTTCTTTCCTCCAGATGGGCTTACTCATGAGAGTGTCGTGATGCCCCAATCCTTGATATTACAGAAAATGTAGGAAGAAATCTCCCATTGCTATATGTGGCGTTTAGATTAACATGGGACACAGTGAACTATAGCAGTACCCAGGAAGCTCTTTGTACTGTCTGACACGAGGGCATTTTCTAACGCTTCGCTGACTTGGGATACTTGGGGAATATTATCAGCAGATATTCTTGTTTTCCCTGTTACCATTGATGGCATCTGAAACTCATGGCATGGACTCAGAATAGCGGCTGTTTACGGGAGAAGGTAGATGCTCATGGGGAAGCAGAGAGATTAAGAAATGCAAAGAAGTCAAGTGAACTAAGTAAACCTCGATGCCGTGGGATTTGTTTGTTTGCTTTTATTTCTGTCCCTGTAGAGAGAATAGCACAAAAGGAACAGCTAAGCATACATACCATATATTTGCTGTAAGTAATTTGTCCTTGCTTGCTTTTTTCCTTTGTTCATTGCAGCAGAAACACAAACTGTTAGAAAATCAGGGCTTTGTGAGGGCAGTCTGATGGAACCTCCCGGCTTCAGAGTGCCACTGAGTGACCATTGCCAAGTCCTGCTCTCGCAGAGCTTGGCGTGTTGTCTCGGAGAATAATGTGGACTTTCTCCCCTTTTCTGGCCCTCCACTGGGAGATCTTGTACGGGTTTAAAATGATAAGGCACAAAATGTTTAAGGGTGCAAGAGTTCCTTTGGGACTTGCTCCCTGGCACAAAATACAGGTGACAGAACATTTTTTTCTGTAAATATTTGTGGAGTTTGTATATTACCTGACATTTATATCGGGGAAGAACGGAGAGTTCTTCCATATCAATCATAGTACAGATGATTTCTACTTAAGTTTTGCAATGATAAGAAAGGTGCTAACAAACTAAAGCTATCGTTATTTTGGGTAAGGTTTGCCTTCAGTTGCTCCCTGTTACTGTCTATGTTTTCTCCTCCGGTATGGTTTATGCATCAGTGACTGCATAAATAGGAAGCGATCCCTGTAACGCAGACAAAATCATGAATGTAAGGATGCAAACTCTTTGTAGTTGGCTTAATATTTTATGTTGGGTTTCGTATATATTTGTGTATGCATGCTTATGTCCCCGGGTCATGTTGTGATGAAAGATCTGTTTCTTCTCTAGCCTAGCATGGATCATGTGTTTTCTTTTGAGAGACTTATCACAGCCGATTTCATCCTTTTGGAGGCCAACTTTTAAGTAGCTCTATGCATTATATAATTAAGAATGCCTCAACAAAGGTGTTCCTCGGGAAATACGTACAAAAGACTTGTGTCTATTCTTAAGTGCTGTGGACCTATAGCAATTTAATGGAGTGTTTTTTAAGGTTGCTGGATCGTGAATTATTTTATGAATATTTTTGTGAGATATAAATGTCCTCAGCAACCAGAAAAACAGATGAACTGCTCAAAAAGGTAATAAATACTTGATTCTTAAAGAGGATGCTGAAATTTCTCTATAAGGTAGAGTTTATTACGCCTTTAATATTAACATAGATTTGCTGCGCACTTAAAAAAAAAATCACTGTTTCTCTCTATTTCACTTAAAATAGGGATGCTCTGCTATCTTTTTTCATTTACTGTGTTTATTATCGCCGAGATGTCGCTTAAATCATGCTCTGGACTCAGTGAAGCTTTGCTGAGGAATGTCAGTCAATAGTTGCAAAGCTGTCAAGCACTTTTCCCTAAGTTGAATTTACACAGGCGCCCCGAGAAGAAATTAATGAAGTCTTGTCTCACTGCACATGTGTAGCCATTTTTAATAAACTATTAGTGATTTAAAGCACTTTCTGTGCAATGACACATTTTTTTCTGGCCTACCAAATGCATAAAGGCTTCACCAGCCTTGGCGGAATGAGAGGAATTGAAGTTTACATTTTTATGGCGAACATTCACTTCAGGGTGGTGATGATATGAATTTACTTGCTTGTTTATTATATCACTGATAGGTTACTCTCACTTCTGCTTAAATTTGACAAGCTGCACAGTGCTAAACCCTGTTAAAATGGTGCAAAGACCCAATTATAGAAACTACAAAGACATGCAAGAGTAAGCAAAGAAAAAACATATAAAAGGATTAAAGATCAAAACTAGAATGATTCCAGTGAAACTGCATTAGGAGACATCAGGAAGGAAAACATGAAAGAATTAGAGTATGAAGAACAAAGCTTTCTAAATCTTCTGAAAACTGACAGAAATGTTTTAAAATTGTTTTTGCAAACTCTTTCATTGGAACAGAACAATTTATTGGGAAAGTAAATAAATACATACTTTTCAGTTTTGTAATAACGGTACACTTGAATTTGGTTCTTCATTCGTGTCAGTGCTTTGAGCTGTGTCTGCAGAGCTGGCTTTAGCTAAGGATTTAAAAAGTAGGTTGTATCTTTGATCTTAAATAAAGCACCATCTAAGATTTATGAAGATATGCAGAAAGGATTTAACGTAATGCGTGTTGACCAGCATAAAGCATGCCAACCTTTTTTATTCCTTCTGTGGCTTTAAGCCCTACCTTTTCAGCTGATCCTCATTTACCCATATAATAGGTAGTGCCCTGCACCCAGAGTACTGACAAAACTGTGGTGTAGTCGGGGATGAAAATGGCCCTTTGACCCTTGCTTTTCTTCAGACGAATAATTATTGCACAGAATCCATTTTCTGTGCACATACAGAGGGAGAATGGGGTTAATGAAAAATAACCCTTTCAGGGGGAGGAGAGACTTAATTCATAGAGCTTTTCCCATCTTCCATGGAAGAACTAGACAAAATACAGTATTTTGGAAACAATTTCTGCGTTTCCAACGCACATCAGATATTGATACCGAGAGAACCTGTCTGGATACTACTACGAGTCCCAATTACAGTAGCTCCTAAATATCAATTTTAACATTTAATAGTCATTTAGAAGAGGACCTTCTTCAGATAAAAATCTTTAAAATACTTCAACCTTTGTATAAATCAATACACACTGTGTATTTTGGTCCAGCTAGAATCACTTTTCCGTATAAGCTGATTTATCCTGTTTTCCATTTCCGTCTCCCGGACTTGCGCACTTGCATTATGGAAGAACTGTGATAGACAGAAGAGGATTGCGTGAGAGCCTCTGTGCTACCTGCTTTTGAGAATGGCTGTCGAGAGAGGACTTCAAAGAGCTGAAGGATTACATATAGGCTATAGCAGTGCAGCATTTTAATCAAAATTTAATAATATAAAATTTTAGAACGTTTTTCCACTTGTGTTTAGACTCTCTTCTGACAAGGCATTGTTGGAATAGCCCGGGGGCAATATTTTTGATACCTATGGAAATTTTTGAAAAATACTGAATTAAATTAAATGCACATTCTATTTAAAGAGAAAAGGGATAACAACATTGACCCAACATGAAAGTTTAAGACTGCTTAGCATACTTAATGCCGTTGTGTCTGTATTGTTCAGGTAAATTTGTGTCATTGAGTGCATGTACGCCTACTGTATCTTCGTGAGAACTGAACAAAACATCTGGAAGCCTAAATCAGTTAAAAAGTACTGAGGTTTCTGCTTTCAGAGTGCATGGGAAGTGGTGTTTTCCTAGGTGTTTTTTTTTTTTTTTTTTTTTTGGTAGCAGAATTGCCTGTTGGTTGAGGTGCTCTGCGGACAGTCATGGTCTCATCTCTGGGCTTGCTCTCCATGTAGATACTGCAGTAGAGTTGAAGCCTGGGAGGGATGCAAAGCAAGACAGATGGTTTCCCACAGACTTCCCCTCCAGCTCTTTCATCTTTCATCTAACTATTAATTCATCTGTTTGGATGGATACATTCACGCATGGAACCAAGATGAATAATAATGAGATTTTTAATAACTCCCTACATTTGCATTCCTTGTAACTCTTTACATGGTTCTAGCTGATTAAAATGAATCATTTACATAATTAACATATGGTTATAGTGTTGGCTTTAATATGCTGATTATCTCAGTACTTTTGTCTGGAGTCAATTGGATTCAAACTGTAACAATTGTTTGAAGTGAGAATAGTTTATTCCTGTGAGGGTTGGGGAATATTTGCCATGGGGCCTGATTAGAAATAGCACAACTGTCCAAGAAATTCTTTAATGTAAAGCATGTATTTAAAAAAAAAAAAAAAAAAGTCTATTACATCTGCTCTGTTTAGGTCAGTCTTCACAAATAGCCTTGTATGCTGAGAGAGACATTTGCCATTACTTCCCTAGCTAGATACAAATAAAATACCAGGCACAATATTGAGAGTAAATCACGACTTGAACAGCTCTAATTTTATCACGCTGTCTTGAATTTGCCTTTTATGTTAAGGTAGGATTATGGTGCGAGGGGAGAAAGTAGTTATTACCAAAAATAGATTAAGTGATTTTGCATTTACTGACTTAACTACTTGGACTGAAAGAGAAATGATTTTATATTCATTGTTTTGCTTGTTTTCTCTTTGCATGTATGTGTAGCAGGTATCACTGAAGCAATCATATTTTAAGAATTGACAGAATATTTTTTCTCTCTTGCTGCTGCCCTTGGTGGTGTGCTCAGCTTCCTAATGCAGAGGCTGCTTGAAAGCAGTAGAGAAAGAATCGTCAGTTTTGGTGGTTAGGTACCTAAGACTTGTGTCAATGAATGCTTTTGAATGTTCATGAATATTTGAAGCAAATTTGTGTTAATTGCACTACTGTTGTCCACAATTAGTCTGTGGTAGACATGATTAATTGTAAAGAGCCCTGACATTTATGCATAAAAGGCTTGAGGTCAAACAGAAATTGAGAAAAATGGTTGCTGCTGCATTGGCAGATGGAATGCTAATGCATTTGGACTTGTACTGAGCATAATGATATTTCTACATCAATAGCAAATAATTGTTTTAGAACTATGGAGTATTTTTCTCCTCCTCTTTGCTTTCTTCTTCTGTTTAACTTTCTTCCCTCTTACCCAGGGATGCTGCAGATACTGGTTATCTTTGCAGTATAGTCTGTAACTGGCTTTGATACTTGCTTCTCAAATGGAAACTTGCACTGAATTGCTACATGGGGAAGTGCTATATTGATTTGTTTCTCTAAGGAAAAGGATAATGGAAGAATATTCCGGTGATAATTAGGCGTGCATTGTGAAGGAAGTCTCTTCAATCGGTGCTGGTGTATCTCCTAGCAATAAAGGGACATCCTGTGTTTCTAGGACACCAGCTATCACAACGTTTTAGCATACTTATCGTGTTGAGCTGTAAATAATTAAACAGATAAAAATTAAAACCTTGGGCTGCCATCTTAAAAAGGAACAGAGCGTGTTCGTGGTGTCACTACTGACTTAGGATGTGCCTCGTAACTTGTTTTCTATCCACCAGAACAAACAGCAGGAGATACCTAGATCAGTACAGCATGGTGGTACTGATGGATAGAGCCATAAAATGCATGCAGTCTTCCTATACATGGTCTTCTTGAATGACTCATCCTAAGCTCCCAAACTTATTAAAATCAAGAGCCTGATAGATCTTCCCTTGTCAAAGCCTAGCCAGCCAACACAGCATCACATGAACCAAAGTAAGGCTGGCTCTGTGTTTGTGGGGGTTGTCTTGAGTTAATTTAGTCCTTCACATGAGGGTGAGCAGGAAAGGCTTCCCCATAAACCACCAATGTGAAAAAGGAGATGGCTGTTTGGAACTGGCAGAATTCCCTGAATTCTTGCATTTCATTAAGTTTTGAGTTATCGAGATTTTAGTGATATGGCATCCCCAGCAGATACCCTGAGGGTTGAGGCTTTGAAAGATATTCTTTGTTTGTGTAAGTTTATTATGAGGTACAGAACTCCGTGCTGTCAAGTAGTCCCTGTTTGAAGTGCAAAAATTTGCTGTTGTTCCATTCTGAGATGGATAGGGAGTTTTACAGCAAAGCCGCTGTAACCCAGTTGCGGAGTTTATTTATCTGTTAACCTCTTGCACGTGTTGAACACGTGAAGTTTTAGTTAATTTAAGACCATTAGCAGTTCTTTTTCAACATCTTATGCAAAAGTTACGTCAAGTACAATGTTAGTCTTTTGGCCCACGGTGGAAAAGTAGGATGATCTTCAATTAGTATTTCTAGAATGTCAAATTAAAATTATCCAGCAGTGCTCCCGTGAGTGTCTATTCACCAAAGCAGGCGTTCAGACTCTGGTCCAGAAGGCACCGTTAAGGGTCCCTTGCAATTATTTAGCGGCTCTGTTCTAATGCTTGGGGTGAAAACTGGATAAGGATCATTCACGGTGGCCTCAGAGAAATGCTGAGCGCTGATAACCAGCCTTCACTAAAGGTGTGCACGCTGCTGATGTGCAGAAGTGCCGCTGCAGGGGCGTTTAGCCTGCTGAAGTCTGTCCTCGCGTCCTTCTAATTCTCATCTGGTTGGAGTCCGTAACCAGGTAACTAATGTTTGCACACAGCAGGCCCTTTATATAAATCTTGCATAATTCTACTCACAAAACAATATTTTTATAACAGACCAAGTATGTATTTTTTTCAGCGTAGAAAGGTAGCCTGTTAACAGTTCCATTTTTTGCTTTAAAATCTACAACATATAATCTACAGAAGAAATGCCAGTTATATATGTAAAAGGAAGGAAGGATATAGTTATCTGGAAAGATAAAATTTGGTGAAATGCTAAGTAGTTCATTGAATACTTACTGAATTGCTCTGTGACATCTGGTTATGTGTCCTGATTTTCAGGTATGGCATTCTTTCAAAGCAGAATATATGATACTAATCTCAAGTTCTCCTGTAATAAATGCTGGACTGTGGACAGGAGATGGCCAAAAGAGAGTGCCTGGGCAAACCTTAATCTTTAATAAGGTGCAGAACTAGTCTATAACTGTCAAGGAATGACAGAAGAGCGGCGCTTTCAGCTCGCCTGCTCCGAATAGAAAATGGGGTCCTTTGACAGGCGAGAAAAGCTACTTTCTTCTTTATTGGTTTGGGGCTATTATTGCTCCTGTGTTATTTAGTTACCTGACTTCAGGGAGCTGTTGGGGGCAGAAGGAAGCCTAGCTATTCATGTGAAAACAAAATTTAGAGTGGATTTTAATGTTGAACTTCTGCTAAAATCTCAAAACCACGCATGGAAACGAAGCCATTCTTGAAGCTAAATGGTTACCATTTATAATTTAAAAATATAAGGCATTTTTAGATTAAAACACAAGGCAACTATTTGAGGTAAAATTGCTAGAGGACGGGGGAAAGGGACAGCAACCATCTTTTGCAGTTATTCCACTAGATGCAAAGAATAATTTTGAAATTACTAGTTGATTTTTAGAATTGAGGAAATACGTTCTTCAAATATATTGCTAATGTGGGACTAGTAGACTAGCACTTAATGTGCTAATGTATCAGCAAATTACAACCTCAGACTTTTCCAAAATCTTAACAGAACAAAAGCAGTTTCTTATTTTGTTGTCTGTCTTATGTGTGTGCAACATAATTGTATAGGCGTTGATAGCTTTTTAACATTGAAATAATATTGCTTTAAATGTCAGTTTGTCTTTCTAAAGTTATAATTTAGGTAACCTCATAATTCCTAGGGGTGGTAGAAGGTGGCGTGACCTTTTGTCCCAGGCTTTAAAGCATGAGCAGCATTTTTAAATTTATAAACACTAAAATACAAGATTTGTGTATTTTGCCACATGTTTTACCTCTGGACCGGTCATTTGTGTGTTCGTCTATCAGCAAAACGTAAAACTTTTCCTTTTTTTTTTCCTTTTGTTCTCTTAAATACTCATTTACCAGAGAGAAAAAGATTGCTGCTGCTTTCCTTCCAAATTGGTGTGAGCTTTAGTTTTTCTTTTGTAGTTTTAAACTACCAGTTGTAGTTTCAGGCTTTAAAAGAAAAATGAGAGTGAAACTTTTGAGAAAACGGGCAGTTGGTTTTGCAGACTTGCTTTTAAGCATTTTCTCCAACAATGTTACTGTTATTTTTTGATTGTGAGCCTTGGAAAGTTTTGTATTTTGTGAGGCAAGCATATTGCCAGTGGGTTAAATTTATTCTCTACAGCATGGTTTGGGGCATCCAGTTGGGCATGTAGTTTTCCCGTGCACATCTCGTGTGATCTCATCATCGTATGATGCAGGGTCAGAGCAGTGTGAGTTTGGCACCGTGCCGACGCCGGCAGATGGGCTTGGGCAGAGCGCCAGGAGAACATGTTAAGGGCAGAAGACCTTTCAGCAGCCTTGTTGAGGAGCCTGCGGAGCGGGAGCTTCCCAGCCCACGTGCAGCGGGGATGCACGAACCCCATCCATCGCTTCTTGCTCGCAAAGTGTTATAAATGCAGTGTTTTGTCTTGGGAGAGTCCATGATAGCCCCCTTAGAGAAAATACATTCAAAGTGTCCCTTAACGTCTCTCGTCAGACACTGGCAGTCCCAGAGAAGGCTCTGGAGTTAAGCTGTGGGCCAGTTGTCTTTATTTGCCTCTGCTGAGTTAAGGCAGTTTACACCAGAGGATTATTTAAATCAGAATGATCAAAATTCATAGCAAAAATGGTATTTTCCCTTTTATGATGAAGTTGTTAAATTGAATATAGAATGCTTTTTTTTATGTACTTTGAAATTATTTCTGTTTCATAGAGGGCATAAACTCTGCCCATAGACCACTGAATTCATGGCTCAGTACAAGCATTATCATTTGTTAATTCAGTCTAAATTAAGATTTTTCTTTTTACTTATTTTTTTTTTTCTTTTTACTCTTGTTTAGTGATTAAAGCAAATTGCTTTAAAGAAGCATTTTAATACTATGTAACATGGCATAAGTTAATAGCGTGTTAGAGATGTGTGTAGGTAGTCTAAACAAATTTCCAGTCAGCTAAGTTTAGCTGGGTAGCCAGGCATGGCTTGCGTTTGGAATATGTCACTCTTAGGCATAAAAAGTTGGGAATCGGTTGTTTTGATCACTTAGTCGTTTTGAGGGCTCTAACTCTATTTGCAGTTCAGTCACTTGTATCCTGTTGCATTTATAAGCAAAACCTGTTTCAAGTCATCACTGAAAATGGGACCATAAATGCTCTGTTGAGAGAAGTACCTATGGCCAAGGCTCTGCAAGCACCCTCAGCATTGCATATCTGGCCCTTACAGGTCTATCTGCTGATATAAAACTTTAGCAAACACAACAAATAACAAAAACTTGTTTAAAAGAAATTTTAGCTCTGAAATTCCATTCTGTAGAGGCAAATTCATAACAGAGAAATTGCTTTTTTTCTGCCAAAGTCTGCAATTTTTCATAGTCTGCACAAACACATACTCACGGATGAGGGTCTGGCTCATCTTAAGTCCTATTGACTTGAAAACTGTGAGTAAACAAGAGAGTAGAGTTGCGTGATTGATGAGTGTAGAGTGGAAAGCATCAACAGTGCCCGAAGAAAATCTTTCTAAGGAATTGTGTTCCTTCCTGTTTGGTCCAGAAGCTGCATTATCCAGGGAAAACCACACATTTTCTTGATTTCATTCCTCTATCACTTGGTATCTTTTTTTGGATTTTCGTTTTTAGTATAGTAAAAGTTAAAAGGAGGAGAACAAGAAATCCTTCTAAACTCTTCTTTCCTAGTTATTTTTTAAGAGATTCAGCTGCACTAAGGCATATTTTAGGTTAAACTGAGTTATACTGTACAATTCAGGTCACCAAAAATTGGATTCTTTGAACAGTTCTCTCAATAGTTATTAAGAGTTGAATGAATTCCTTTCATAATCAGAAAAGAAAGGGTAGGAATTCTAAGTCCACAAACAAACTGTGTGGTTATGTATAGCTCAATTTTTCAAGATACCCTAAATTCATAGATTAGAAGCCCAGAAGTGGCCACTATGATCGTGTATTCTGAGGGCTAGCCTGTAATTTGGCTGTGGAGTCCCATCTGTTTTGTTTCAGCAGCCACGCTGCAGCCTACAAACCTTTTTCATCAGTTTAGGCCTGGAGATGAGGTCAGAAAAAAAAGGTTCATATGTGTTTCTTGGTGGCTGCACCGTATGTGAAAGTATGGGCAAAGAATGAGCACTTCACTGAAGTTTGATATGCTCGTATTATTAATATTTGTTGTAGTAAGTCAAGTAGGTACAAAACAATGTGCTTAACTGGAAAAAAATTAAAAACACGTGAGAATGTATTTTGATTAGGTGTGTTTTTCTGATAAAGCATGACTAAATTGAAGAAATTAATGTTTTTCAGTGTTGTATCTGCTTGCATCCAACTGTACAGCATTTGGATATTTTCTAGTCTGTTGGCTACTTCTGTCTCTTTGCTGGAACAGGTTTTCTTCAGTTGGGTTCTGCCATCATTACATTTCATTCTTGTTAAAAAAAAGGGGTTTTTTTTAAAAAAAAAAAAAGAAAGAAAAAGCTTAGAAAACTTATCTGGTCTCTGTAATTCACTCGTATCTTGGAATAATTCCCTCAAGATGATCCCACCTTGTGGCTTTGATCTGCAGAAACTGAGTTGGGTTTTTCTGAGAGCTGAAAGATATTCCAGGTTCCAGCTCTGTGTCATTGGGTTTGAGCATCAGATACTCTCACACTGTCTCCTTATCCGTGTGCTTCAACGTGAGGAAAAGCAGGGGGTTGTTTTCTTCTCTTGCAGATCGTGGGGGCAGGAGGGTAAGAGGCTCAGCACACAGAGCAGACCGCAGTGTGGTCTGCAGGAGAAGCCATGAGAAGCAGTTATGTTCATTTTTACAAGTCCATTTGCAATTGCAGTGTAKCTTTCTTATACACTCTAGCAATAAGCGATTCATTTAATTTCCTCTCATTTTTAGTTTCTGCATCGTATTGTATGTTCAGAAGAACCTTATCTCAGTACTCAGTAAGAGGAGTAGTTCATGGTTTTGTTGTCACTGTTTTTGTTTGTTTTACGTTTGCCCACTTAGCAATTAGCAATATTGTGATTTTTTTCTGACATACAGAACACTGACCACTTAGTAGAAATACGACAATTGTTTTTCCTATTTGCTCAGGAATACAATTAGGCTCTGATGTTACAAAGGGTGTATTTATGTTTTTACAGTGTCATTATAGAAGGCGTTCTCCTTAATTTCAGAAGTCTGTCTGATGAAAGTCTTGATGTCAGGTGATGGCTTAGGATTTTCTGAGCAGCTAAATACCTGAATACAGAGAGAAAATTTGTTACAAACTTGAATTAAACTGGAATAAACCATGATTATATTTAGTGTCTTTGGAGCGGTTGTAACTTCATTTGAATCTGTGGAGTTGCACTAGGGTAAATGAAATTATTGAAGATTACTTTCTTAAATGCTTACAGTTTTTCTATTTCCTTGGTATTTATCGTAGATATGCTCTTGGATGAGGAAGATAAGTTTTATGCTCTGTGTATAATGTTCTGTTATACAAGCTAAAATACTACAATCCTTCTCTCAAAGAAAACAATATATTTGAATGAGAACTAATTACCTCTTTTTTTATTCCAAATGACAAAAACTAATATATCACACTTAGCCACTATGAGAACTCCATTTCAGTAAACTAATTAAACTAATCCTATCTCTAGTCATTATTCTCAGTTCTGCTAAATATTTTAACAGCATAGATTTATTTCATTACATAAATTATATCGTACTTAAAGAAAACAGTTTGCATAATGGCGTATTTGCATTCCCATGAGTTTATTGGAGTTTTGAATTCAGACTTCAAGTTTCAGTTGAAATAATATTATTTGCTTATTTAGGCTGGTAATTCTTCTTAATTATTACTAATTATCTAGAATGATATATAGCTTTAATTAAATGTGAGTGCTTGGCATTCTTGTTAACATACATTAAACACTGACAATTCTTCTGTATATAGATAATAAAATGTTGCCAAGTAGGGATATTTCCTACGTTTACAACCTGTAATTTGGTAACACAATGGCTGATTAATTTTATGGAAGGAAAAAGAATTTTTGATTAGTAATTTTAAAATTAAAAGATCACGTGGTTCTTTGACATATCTTAAACTACATACTTAAAGTGGAAATGTGTACATTGCTGTGCAAATTTAAGTTATTAATCCAGAATGCAATGAATGCTAAGAATTCAGCAGCAGTGTGGCTGAGAAGCTGAAAAGGAAGTAATGCATAAGTACCACTTCAAACTAAATTGCTCTCTGCTTATAGACATGTAATGCAATTAAATCAAGAAGCTGTAAGCCTCCCAAATCTGCTAAGTTTAGGTTAGGTGTTTGTACTTAAGATATCTCGGGCAGAGCTTTCCTGGATGATTAAAAAAAAAGGAAAAAAAAGGGAGGAAAAAAAAGAAATACAAGTAATAAATCATTGGAATGAATTTACAGTATGTGATCCATATGATCATATTTTATTGATTTTCGTAAACTGTTTTTATTACAGAAATAGTGGTGGTCTAATTTTAGTGCTACTTTTCCTATCATTATCTGGGATTTCTCTAAATTCTCTTGCTGTGGCTAGTGCATCAGCATGCTGACATCTATGTCTCCTGAGGTTTTGGGGAAATCCTCATACAGAGGGAATTAACTGTGGCTCTGGCTGAGGTCCCCGTCTGATTTCTTAGAGCATGACACACAGACAACTGACAGATCACTTGTGAGTTGTTTTATCCTGAGCGTTCCGGGTTACAGTCCCTTAGCTCTATATACATCATGGGAACTATCTCAATATTATTCTGCCAACTTGAATAAAAACACAAAACTCGGACACACTTTTCAGTGACCCTTTACCCTTTTCTGTTCCTTTGTTGCCTCTTGTATACAATGAGAACTATTTTGATATTTTGTTCATCACTATCCAAAACCTTTTCTTCTCTTACTTAAAAACAATCAAGTAAGCACAACTTTTTTGGCTAGTTTACAAGTTTTTGCCCCTAAAAGACAATGATTTCTGGTGGTCTTTGTTACTTTCTTAAATACCCAGACAGAACATAAATCTGCATGCAAGTATTCAAAGCTTGTTTTTTTTCCTCTTCATCTGTGTGAAAATGCTATCTAGAAACAATTTTCCAATGTGGTTAACAGATTAGCATAAAGGTGGAACTCAGTGATAGGGACCTCAGGTTACTCCTAGAGCCGAGTATTAGCCCATGGCTAGGGGGAGCCTGCTGATGGCTGTGAAGAGGCCACTTGAGCTGGCTGTGTCTGGCAAACCCTTGTCAAGACTTCTTGAAATGGCCCTTTAGCTTGAAGCACTTGCCAGAGGTTCAAGAGTTTGTGAGGAGTTTAGATCACATTCACGTGAAGTGCCGAGTGCTGCTGTGAGCAGCCCAGCCGAGGTGAGGTGGCTTCTTCTGAAGTTGCAGCTGGAAGGAGAGTCCTCAGGGCTGGCTAAAACTGAGCCCGAAGGGTTGGAGTGGAAAGCTACGAAAACAGACCTGACGCTAGTCCATGCTTAGAAGCTCCTGTGATCACCTGGAATCTTGTTTTTTGGTAGAGTCAGAGTATTCCTTAAGCCCAAAAAGTAGAATTACTCTTGTCTTTAAAAGAAAACTCTTATTGGCGTATGGATTGTGTTAAAAGAGGAGTCAGGAGACTTATCAGCCTTGTCATTGTGAAGTAACCCATTCTATCAACATAAGCTGTAAGCGCAAGGGGAATTTATTTAACGGAATACTTAGTGTTTATCTCCAGAATATTTTCATTGTTTGTTATTTTTTCCCCCAGTGTCTTTTGCATTTGAAACCATCTATCTCAGCATAGTTATCGTCATCAGGAAAATAAATTCCCCATTTCAGATTCTAGGTATGATAATATTTAGTAGAATTATTTGTGTGTTTGAAAGTATATTGTGTCTGAGTAGAATATAAAGCAGTTTAAGTATGCTAGCCTAGCTTTTGACAACCAGCTATACATGTTTTACATATGTACATACTTGCTAAATGCACATTTTTTGTAGATAAAAATATTTGATCAATCTTCTCTGAGATTATTAATTACCCATAATTAGGAAGTTTATATGATAATCTTTTATCTTCAACTTCAATTCACAGGGTTAATATTTCTAGGAGCACCTTGCGCATACATATGTATTTATGTATTTATGCATAACTTGTATGCATAATTTCTACATTAAGAAATAAATATTCTGTATACATATACATAGTGTATGTATACATTGCAAAGTATACGTAATTTATATTTGTTGAATTTTAAACACTGAGCTTGTTCCAGGATAGACTTTGTATTTCTGATTACATTAATTATTGAATGCCACACTGTAAGACATGCTTATGAATAACCTGATATTTTAGAAAGTGTTGATTTGAATCAGTCACTCTCAGAAAACACGAGTTTTACGTAAGTTTTACATAAGTCTTTTTCAGGCACATCTTATTTACTGAACAATGAGACTTTTCCCATTTGATAGGTTGCAGTGTGCCCTCAAGTTATACATACTCATATATCCCTCCTGAATGGTATGATAAACCAAATGTGCTTGAAATCTCATACCGGGTCATACTAGTCAAAAAGGTGCATTTGTAGATCACATTGCTAGTGTATTAGTGATGTTTAACTTTTATGATAGTTACTTGATTGGTCAAAGGTCTAAATAAGGGTAATGGAAGTGTTTTATAGAACTGAGTTTCAAAACTTTAGAGGTGAGAATTTTTGGAAAGAGCTGGTAAACTACGAGCAACATAAGCTCAATTTGGTCCTCAGTTCTTATAGTACAATATTTTGACAAGTGAGTGCCTTTTATATAGTGTAAAGATCAGGTCTTTCTCTTGTGCAAGTCATTGTAGCTCAAATGAAGCTAATGGAAACCTGCTGTTTTATTCTCTAGAGGACTTGACCTCAAGTGCTTAATATACTGATTCCATCTTTTGCTAGGCAAAGAGGAAGATGACAGTAAATTCCCATGCACTCACAGCAGCAGTTTCATATATTTGATGAGTTCATATTCACGAGACATCACCACATTCTGTAGCATGCAGCCAGGTGGACCAGACATAACATAGTCCATAGTGAGTAAATAGTCCTATGTTGTATTAAGCTCTCTATCCATTACTTTGTAGAACTGTGGTGACCTGCTGCCCAGGGTGGTGGATGGGGGCAGAGGATAGTGCTAGGAAATCTTCCTGATGGATGAATCCAATAAAACACTTGCTCTGTTGTTGCTGTGTCCTACCATATATTCTGACAAATTCATCATAAAGTGACCCCTTCTAACAAAAGACTCCTTTTTTCCAAAGTGTATGGTAGTCTGTTGTAAAATGGGGAAAAGTCCAAAGGAACTCCAGAGTATTCATTAAAAAAAAAACTCTGTAATTACTTTTGGTAGTGATAATAGAGTAGTATTAGAAAGGAAATTAGCCAAACAAAGCAAATAGCTCTCCAGATATAACTTAGGACCTTAATAGATATGAACAAAGGTTTAAAAGAATGGTCTTAAGCTGTTTAAGCATAGTTTCTATTATACTGCTACCACAGAAACTGAGTCAAATGCCTGGTATTTATTGTTAAACATTTATTCTTGTTACTGGTGTAGTGAATATTTTAAAAAGTGAGAGAAAAAAAAAAAAGGCTGACAACAAACATAGACAAAATAATCAGCAAGGAAGCTTTACAATTTGAAACTGTTGAATGTTTTGAGTGAACAGGCCATGCAGCCCAGTTTCCAATGGAGACTATTGGTGTAATGTTTTCTTGTTTGACCTCATGTTTCCTATATTCAAGAAGTTTGCAAATAAACTGTTATCATTGACTTAGCAGTATAGCTGTTCAAAAATGCCAAAGCTAGTGTTATGAATTATACATCCAAACCTCAAACTGAAAAATGCAACTAGTTCAAAGTCTGCAGATATAAACAAGACAAGACTTATTAGCAGATGTAAAGCTTTCCATTAATGATGCAGTGGGATAACATTTTTTTTCCTGTTTTCCAGCTATATTTGTTGATCACATCAACAAATTGACTCTCCTTGTAAATCTTTGCTGCATTAAGGATTGCAGCTTGTGAAAGTAACTTCTCATATTTTATAATATTTGATAGATAAATAGGAACAATGTGGATGGTTTATCAGGTAAGTAGTTCTTGACAGGCACCTAAAATGCTAACGTGAAGCTGTGAGCATTTTTCACACTCATCAGTCACTACTAGACCTGTTAACTAAGTAGCATGAAGCAACCAAGACACTCATGAATTGCCAAGTAAACCAGAGAATTATTACACAGTAAAAGGAAGAAGCTTAAACTGATTCACAATACAGTGAATCTGCTTATATTGTGATAGTAACATGAGATAATAAGAGTTTACTTATTTATACCGATGTCATTGCTATTACTAGGGAGCAGGGGAGGTTTGAGCAAGGAGCTCACTGTGTCCCATTTTGCATGACAGCCAGTCCTCACAACATCGAGCTTTCAACCCTCACTTGATAGATTTCCCTTTGAAGATCTTATAAATGCAGATGAGGTAACTAGATCTTTTATAGTCTAATGAAATAATAATGAAAATAGTTTCCATTCTTCATCTTTTTTTTTTTTTTTTTGTTAGAGTCTGGTTACATAAAGGAATCACTGTAGACAGTATAAAAAGCAGATTGAGGTTATATTTTCCACAACGCTATCATAAATAAACTTTCTTTAAACTTAAGCCAATAATTTTTAGTGTTGTTATGGCATCTCATGACGAACGTGATTCCATCTTCACTTATTTTATGTTGCAGAGAGAGAAAGAAGTTTCCAAACTGTTACAAAACGAGCCTGATTGGCTCAATCTCTAATTTAAACTTTTAATGAGCCGCTAAATCTATGTGCTTAAGAGGCCATTATTTGGGAGCCATCAGGAAAAATAAAGGTAAAATCCTTTCCATAAATTCACTAAACACTATAGAATGATCTTGGTAAACTACAGGCTGTCCCAGGATGCAGATGTGCAAGGAGATGAGTATAAGCCACTTAGCCCTCAGCACCTCAAGCCTATGCAAAGAACATTTTAGTTTCTTTTTCTGATAGGAAGAACAAGATCTGTTTTCTTTCACCCTACCTTCAGAAGCCAGCAAGAAATAAATAATATTTATAAATATATATATATGTATATCCCCTTGCTTGTTTCTTGGAAACCGTCACCATAGATGATTTTCTGGTTTTTTTTTTTGGTCCATGTTCAGGTAACCACTAGAGCAATCGCTAATTTGCACAGATTACTGGTGAGATCCTTGTTAGTAGATCTGACACAAAGAATTGGAAGTATGCTAGTGAAATTAGTGAATCACACAAGGATAGAATTCTAACCAGTACAGAGAAGGATCAAAATGCAAAAAAAGAGGGCTGGACTTGGAAAAGATGGAGATAGTAAAATGGGAAGAATTTTGCTAATGCAGCTTGTGAGAATCAGTGGTTAGTAACAAAACCTGTCACAAGAGGGATCTCGTCATTGGGATGTGATGTGGGTGAAACATCCGTATTTCCTGCTTGACAATGGAGTGACTGAAGGCCAAAAATAAACATCAATATCTCTAAAGGACAGGGGTTTTGTCTAGAATATTGGGTAGCAATTTTGCCATCCGTTATCATGGAAGAGGGTTGCAAAATGAAGTAGGTGCAGAGAAGAGCCAGTAGGATCAGAGGAGTAAAGATCTCTCTAGAAGAGGAGGCTAAAAGAGCTTGGCATGCTTGCTGAAGCAAAAGAAAGACTGAGAAGAGGATGGGATTGCTCTCTCCAAACACGCTTGACTAAACAACAGGGATTTCATTGCAAGAAGACAACGTTGGCACAAAAATGCATAGGTAAACACTGTTTGTAATAATTTGCAAATAGATACTAACAGACCTTTTTGTATTGAGATCAGTGAGGTTCTGGAACAGGATTCTATATGAACATGGACGTGGGGGATTTACCAAATTTTAAGACAGTTTGCTCAGTTCAAATAAAGAAAATTATGTGGTATGGCGTCCTAGCAGGTGACTGGACTCCCTGACTCGGGAGTTCTCTTCCAGGTCTGTTTTCTTTCCAGGAACAGTTCAAGTCAGATGCTCTGGTACTTTCAGCTGCCAAAAATCCCTGCAGCTGATAGGATTAACCTGCTAAAAATGTCCTTGAATAATAAGAAATCTCTATTTTCTCTGCCATATTAAGTATTTCACAGTTGTTACTATTTTTAGGGATACTTTTCCTAAAACTTATCTTTCATACATGGAAACCAAGGAAAATTTTTACCTTGAATTCCACAGTTGCTCCCATAGAGAGTCTCTTCAGCTTCACTGAGGCCTCGGGGCACACGTGCCTGATCCATAATGCTTGCTCTAAGTTCAGGGCTTCTGTATACAAATAAATAGCCCATCTTATTGTTTGACAAAGGTATTAGGTTTTATATTGGTGTAAAAGAAGAAGAAATATGGACTGTGTCAATTTGCCTTATTTCAGGGGAAGGCTATTTGGAAATGCAGCTCATGCAATGTGTGATGAGGTGGAAACAAATAAAAGAAGTGACCACAGTCATTGCATGCAACCCACACGTTTACCATTTTTTCCATTTTCTTAAGCATTTCTGGACAATTGAACTGACACAGTGTGCAGCAAATGGGTAGTTTCCACATCCTTCAGTGTATGCCATCAATTTTGTAGACTTTTAAAAGTGCTAATAAGTGCAGAGAATGAAAAAATGATATATTTAGAAAATACACAAAATGTCAAGTGTAACAATACGCTGTGGCTGAGGATGATTCTAATACTTGCAGAATCTGCTACTTAATTTACTAGATTTCTCCCTTTTAAAGTCTCGTCATTCACTTTGCAAAAGGGATTCATGCTTTGTGCTCACTTTAATTTCAGAATTAAAATTCACATGATAGGCTCACAGTCTGTCTCACAGCCCCTTTTTTCAGTGGTATACCACTATATATTCTGGTATATGGTATATACCAGTATTTATCTTGTGTAGTGTTTATACTTTTAATGCATGTCCCAGAATTGTTCGTAAATTAATCTTATTTTTAAAAGATAATGATAGCAGAGTAGCTACATTGAAAATTGAGCAACTGAGGGCCGTAATGAAGCTCTTAGGATTCTCTGTATGTAAACACTGTCATTAGTGGGGAAGGAATAAATTATGAGGAAATCCACTTTCACTGCACATCATCTTGAAGATGCTGGGGGACCACATCTGATAATATTCATTCATACAAGCCTTTTCCTGCTTGGAAATAAGATTCTACGTGAGCAAGAACTTCAAGTACTTAGTCTTGTATAAATATATGCTCATGTTCTTGTGAGTGTAATTTCTAGTGTGCCTCAAGATGTCCTATATGCCAGATCTTCTCCCAATTCCGTTTTATGCATTGCTGTCAACATAATTGCTGTTCCAGCTGCCTAGCTTACATCTTAGGAAGTATTCTCTGTGTATTTGTAATGAGAATCACAGCTAAGCGAGAAGAATTCTGTCCTGTCCTTTTCAGGGTAAGTGCAATTATCTTTATACCCTTAATTTTACTGCATTGGAACCTTTCATGGCACTCTCAAATAATCATTATTTTCCCTGCATTGGCTTGTTGGCTACATACATTATGCAATCAGCTAAATGAGTGTTTAAAACCGTCACCCAAGTTATCTAGTTAGCGTACTGCCAACTTGGAGCATGACAGTTTATGAGAATTGAAAGTATTCTCTCAATTTTTTTAACTATCATTTCTAATGATGCACCTGCATTAGAAGTCAAGGCAAGGAGTGTTTGCATGTGCTGAGATAAATGTAGGCATAAAAACAAAAGGCTCAAGTGCCAGTAGGAAAATTTCTGTGAGTTAATGCTTGTTGTTTTTCTGGATTTTCTTTTCCAGTTGAGAAAATGTTGATATTTGGGGTGATGGTGTGGAATCGGTTCATTTTTATAAGAAGTTGATTTGAAAAGCAAAATTAACTGAAAAAGAAAAAAGAACTTTCTATGAACAATATTGCAAACTGTGGGACCGCGGAAGGACCATTAAATGCCAGAGAATCAGTAATAAGCAGTTTGGTCTGTGATGGCAGTTGTGTTTTCTAAATGTTGCATGCTGCTGGAATTAGCATCATCTTGGTCAAGAAATAATATGGACGTGTCTAGCATGGTGTTCATTTAGCAGATGACAATTTGCTGCAGCTAATGAGTAAGCCTGTGCTTTTAGTGGGGAAATGTTCTGCTGAGCGCTTTCCTTGAGTCCTCTCTCAACTGTTGTGTCCAAATACTTTCTTTGGAGAACATATCTGAATCTTGGAAGTGGTCATGTTCTGTTCCTGTATTTTACTAGTGTTTTATTTAGCTGAAACTCTGTAGTTCCTGGATAAATATGTACAAAATTCTTGTCATTTCATACCTGAGCCCAACCTTTTGACTAGCCAGACTTCCTCGTGGACCGTCCTGCAGAATAGTGATATGGCAGCCCTGTAAGCAAATGACCTTTCCTTCCTCAGCCTGGTTGCAGAATGCTCTCTAGTTTACATAGATGTCGTTTTGAGTAGTTTACTGTGTAGTATTATCCTCCATCTTATCAAAACTCCCTGAGATATGCGTCCCTCGGTAAAGGTGGCTGCTCAGCCCGTTTAGTCGTCTTATCAGTGACACAGGACACGGAGAAGTAGAAAGAAGCAGAGAAACAAGGTGACCTTTTAGCTCTATGAAGTTGGGTCAGATTCCTGGACCCGCAGAGTCCCAGAATGTCACTGCCTTGTTCTCCTATCTTTTAATTCGATACTGCTACATGAGATCGAACCTGGATATTTTGAGCATTCCAGTGTCTGTCTATTTGAAGCGAAAGCTCCCTATCAAATGGATAAATTATCCTTTCCTTGAAAACTGGGATTACGTAAATAAAATAAAAAGAAATTGTGGGAGGAGGATGTAGACCTCAGCAGTGAACAATCTCAAGCAATGAGTGACCAAAGCCACTGTGCTCTCATGGAACCCTTGCTTCTCTGTGTGGTCCTTATTGCTATTACCACATTTTCCCTAGCTCATTCACTGTCACTTAGACAGATCTTGCAGCTTCAACAGATACAGAATGTTTGCAGTGTCATCCAATATTGAGCTGAATCAAGTCAGCAGAATGTATGGCTGCCTACAGAAAATATGGACTAGGTACAAAGATGTAGTTGGAATTAACATGAGATTGTTGTAAAAGGCTTTTTAATAGCTTCTGCAGGATCATTCTGATATTAGTCCATTTCCTGGTGTCAATGTTATAGTCTAATACATCTTTCACCTCCTGAAAAATCCACCTGTGGCATTTTCATCAAAGTGCCACCTGAAAACCATAATCTCATTTTTTTCCTAATCAAGACGATACTGAATTAAAAAAAAGCATTAGCTGTAAATTATTATGCTCTCATAAGGTGTGATGCTTAATTAAAGGACAGAAATAATAACTCAGGAATGATACTACTGCTTAATCATCAATTCTTTTAAAATCAATATAAAAATATATTTTGGGAAAAAATAATGTTGGGCAATTATTATGTGCGTAGAAATGATGATATGTGCAAATGCTGTGCTGCTCTGTCCAAAGTATCCAGGTGACCATCTTCGGTAAAAACATGAAAAAATGATGCTGGAAAAGGTCATTTATAAAAAATAAAATTCAGTCTTTGTTGACAGAGGTTGCCAAAATGAACTGTTCCAGATAAGAATTACCTTCCTTTATGCTTATGATGCATAGATAAAATCCTAGGTGTCACGTAGGTTTTCATTCCTGGAGAATATAGTTAGATAATGCCAGAGTAAGATGATAAACACATTTTGGGGAGGACGCTCCTTAAAATATGATAATAGTATAACCTAGATATTAGTTTAAGCGAGTCTGTTATTAATATAGATTTTCACATTTATGTGTACTTGTTGGAACATTGCAAAGAGCTGCAGCTACAAAATGGAGCCATTTATTGATCAGAACGTTTTTTTTCCTTGAGTCGGTGCCCTCTCGCTCAAGCAAAAGTGCTGACTGCAGCACACTGCTGATTGCAGATTTTTTGACAGCGAAGACCTGGCTCTTTCCTAATCCGTGTAGCTGCATTGTACAAATTACAAAGCTTGTGTGACAGACCTATTCTGTATTCCAAGAACTGCAACATACCTGTCATCAGATAGAAGCAGGAATGCACAAGTCATCACTTTACTTCGGAAGCTGAGCAGATGATTGAAATTATTTCTTACGACTAATTCCCCTTTTAGTAGAGATAAGCTGCTTTGTTCAGCTGTAAATGAAACATTAGGGTATTAGCTGTCAAGCCAGAAGTATTGGGGAAGCTAAGATTTTTATCAGCAGTAGTAACATTTTGGGCAATAAATTGTTTTGTTGGGCAGAATACTAATCTCCAGAGGTACAAAGAAGCAAAGCTCATTAAGGTAAATGCTTAAAGCACACACACAAAAAAGCCAAGACAAAGGCTTATTACCTCTGTTATGGGGATAGATGGAGCATTTGCACTTTTTCATCTCCGTGTAGCACTGAAGAATTATGTAGTGCTGTTATCAAATAGATGCATTTGTAGACTTGCAGAATGCTTTCTGAATATATCCAAGGGACAAATGCATATCTGAAACATCAATAGAGAGCTGTCGTAAGTGATGGGTTTTTTGGAAATTGTTTTGCTTCCCTCTGGGTAAAATTAGATATCTGCGCGTTGTCCTGTACTTAGCATTCATCAGATTAATAGACTAGCCTTATTAAATGAACGTTTGCAATAGAGAAGAATAGATGTCTGTATTTCACTAAATATTTTTGCCAGTGTATATATACCTAAATTAAATTCATTAGGGCTTGTAGTACAGAGCAGAAGGATGATGGAAGGAAAAGGGCTGTGGGTGTTGTTAAAGACTGCAGTTAAGGGAAAGAATGGATTTGGGATGAGATGAGAGAATTACCAATCTATACACTGAGGATAGGTGCAGACTTGCTATTAGAAACAATGAAATGGGGGGAAAGTAACAGAGGTAGAAGGAATCTGTGTGTGTATGAACTGAAGAGCCTGCAAGTCGTTCTGCCCAAATTTTATTTCCTGTAATCAAGTGGAGACAATTATCTGTCATTACTTGTTTGAAGGAACATTTTATGAAGCTGTAAAATAGAAGTAATTTTAATGCATGATACAGAGAACAAAAATACGCAGAGGAAAAAACTGTCAATGGAATTCTGCGAGTGGCTGGTGCGAATGTCTTTAAAATTTTCCCTGTGCCATGCTGACATGGATTTTAAAACTCAGAAACAGCCTTTCAGTCTCCCTTGTAATTCACAAAACATACCTAAAAAAAGGTGCTTCAAAAAAGAATTTGGTATAAATGCATCAAGTAGGAGATTACTTAACAAATCATAACCACGTAATTAAAGGTTTTCAGTAGATAGGGAACTGCTGGCACTTTTAGGGTGAAATCCTATATAGATAACAGAACAAAAAGTACTGAGGTTTTGCTAATTATATTTTAACAAAGACAAAAAGGTGGTTTAAATACTGATGTCAGTCACTGCATCATTGCTCAGTGATGAAGAAGTCGTTTTTGTCTGCCAGCTTTGATAACCTTATCTATGAAATGGCGATTATAATGTTGGTCCACCCGCATAATTTGTTCAAGCCTTTGGGAGTAAATGTGATTCTACAAGAACCAGCTTTGGTTGATACTTAAGTTAATGAGATTGTCGTTTCTTCATTTGAGGTAATTGTACTAGTGTCAGGATGAAAATATTAAGGTTTAGTGGTGGATTTTTTTCACCAATACATTATTTAACCGGCCTTTGGTTGTGTTGTATGCTACATATATGTTGCTTAAACTCTAAAGCCCATTAATGTTTTCCCTGAATGCTTTCTAGGCAATGAAGAAACGGTAAATGAGTATAAACTTCAGCATTAGTCTCAATGGCGTGGGGTACTGGCCAGCCTGTTAGATTATACCGATTTTTCATTAGTGTCAGAGATTAAATCACTGCCTGAAGACAGCTGCTTGCTTAGGTAGGTGTCTCATTGAACTCTCATCTCCGAGTGCAACTCTGTGTTGTGGGGAAATATCCAAGAGGACTTGAAATAAATGTGCAAGATACTGATGTGCTGCTTGTGCTGTCCAGCCTTTATTGTAGTGACCCTCAAAAGCCAGAGCCTCAAGGCCGCTGTTCTAAATGCTTCATAGGATCCAGTGCAGAATAACATGAATTTTACGGTCACAGAAGTGTTAGTTTCTTTTCTGAAAATAGCATGAATTCAGAAGGCTGTGCAATTGTTAGAGCTGCATAGCAACTGAACAAGTCCAAAGGTAAACTATCAGCCACTAAAGACTTCTCCCTTTAGACTCAGACTTTATTCTGTTTTTTCCATCTTTGGAGAATTTTTTAATGCTTTTTAGGTATCTCAGCTGTTGGGCAGCTGATGTTAGATGTACGGACTTGATTTCTAAGAGGTGATGTGGGCTTTGGAAAACCTGTCCGATTCCGGAAGCAGACGTGGTCTTTGCAAATGTTAGTTTCAACTTATCTGTAATTTCTTGATTTATAAAATGGGGTAAAGATGGCTACCCTACTATATAAAGAACTGATGGAATTTGCTATGCAAGAATGCAATATTATTGCTGTTTTTATTAAACCAAGATTTTAATCTGCCTCATTGTCCTCAGGCCCATTTGTCATAGTTGTATTGGAGCTAAATTTTTGCTCATAAGAGGGGAAAAAAAAAAATCTGCAATCTTTCAATTATCATAACAAGCAAATGAAGAAGAGTTTGAAGATATCCTTCCAAAGTATATGGCTACTTTTTAAGTGTTTTGGAGTATAATACCACACTGTGGTACAGAACTGTGGTATGGAGCAAGTCTGAAATGTTATTGGAAAAGCACCATGAAGATTCCTTCACATTAGTAAGCCTGTCTAGTCCTTTATGCTAGTTGAACAGACTGATGTTTCTTATGTACTGTTCTCCTAAGCTTATTTGTACAGAACTCTACAAAAGCAAGCGGAACTCTAGAAAAGGCAAAGCCTTTTTCAAGACAGGTTAATAAAACTCATAAACTGGAAGGAAATTACTTGAAGTAATTTCAGGAATTCAAATACTGATGATAGAGTTTGAATTGTTATTTCATTTGGAGATTTTGCACTAACTCTATATATGTGTATGTGTATATATATATATGAATAATTATGTAGTTCCTTTACTCCTAGTGCAAAACAATCCTGTTGGCAGAGCAGAAGCTTCCAGTTTCTAGGTAGGTGCAGGCAGAAGGCAGGGGTGCAGACTCCTGGATAACGTGTAGGAATCTCCTCTGTGCCTGTGCAGTTGCAGCTGAAGCTGCTGAGATGGATTAGTTCTTACTACAAGTGTTTTCATAAGGTGAATTATGTCCTCTGGGCCTCTAGACCCTGGTATAAGCTTTGCCCTTTACCTTTGCTCTGTGAAATCCATAGATTAAGAGAATTCTTCTCCTCATTGTTTGCTGTTAAATAGCATTTCTAGAGGAACAGAATGCTCTTTTGAATGCATTTTAAAGAGAATAGTAGGAAAACACCCTGATTTAGCCTATGTGCTCCTGACATTGTAGCCAGTGTTTCCAGCACACTCATAGCTCCCCAGCACTCGGATAAAGAAAGAATTGTACTGGAGGGAAGACGTCTGTTACGTATGCAATAATTATACCTTTCAACCAGGACCATGAATGTGATCCTGATTCTGCACCTTAAGGTGAAAGAATCTATTCTAGTTTGTGACTAGTATTTTCAATAACGCTTTTGTCTCCTTTTTGTCTTCTAAGCACAAATTCAGTTTTAAATACAAACCTTTTTTTTCTTCTTTTGGAAGGTAGAATAGCTGGATTGAGCTTTGAGAAAGCAGAGTCTGCAGCTGTTGTTGGAGTGGAGGAGACTAGCAGTTGTCTGAAGGTATCAACTTCTGCAATATATGAAGTTTGACAACAAGGTTTTAGAGTACAATTTAGCATAGGACCTCTGGGCTTTTAGGACTATTTTCTACCTCACAGATGCTAAATTAGCCAAATTAAACATTATATGACTGTGTCTATAACCTATACCTACAGATAGGTAGATGTGTCTAACCCAACAATGTAGATACAGGCACCTAGAATCATAGCAGCCTCGAGCTGTGTTGCCTTTTAAGTGAAGCTTTTATAAATTTGTTTAAAGATAAATGTTTTTGAACAGAGAAATATTAGGTACCAAATATCAATTCAAATGCATCTTTGCTGACTAATCAATATACTGAATTTGTGATTTCTGAAACTTGAGTAATTCTCTAAAATCCCCCCATTGCTCGATTAACTCACCTTAAAAATAATATGAATATGGTGCAGAATTTGGCAGTTTAAAAATCTGGGAAAGGTCTGCAGTATAAAGTTAGAATATTCTGTTTAGTGAATACTTCAGTGCAGCTGTCTTGTCTGAACAGTGAGAACAGGAGAGATAAAAAGTAGTGAAATTATATACCTAACCTGTCAGAAAACTCTTTGAAGTGATTGAAACTTTTATGGTTTTTATACAAGATACTCAATGAATACCTTAAATTGGCTTTCATGAAATAGCTTACTGCGATGTTTACTGATAAAGTGTCACGTTGGTGTTTGACACCCACCTATCTCCTCTTTTTTGTTGTTGTTTTTTTAATTTGTATAATGTTCCCATTTAGTATCAAGCCTTAACTCCTTGGTTTTGCAGCTTGAGACAACAGTGGTGGCTGAGGGAAGCAGTGATGACACTTAGCTAGGAGTCGGTGCTTTGGTGGCCTCTTGGACCGGGTGTTGCAGATTGCCCTGGAATTCTGCAGCTGCCCAGACTCTGTAGTTGGTGGAAGATTTTCAGTGCAGGTCTTCAAAGGAAATTTTCCAAGTCCACTGTATTCATGCCTGTTCCTTATTCATCTACATCCTCTGCAAAGTGTCATTTCAGTCTTAACCCAAGCATCTTTCCGTTGTTGTCATTGATCCTTCATTTGCACTGTGCTTTAGAGAGCTAACTGCGTTAGTGGTAGGGGGGAATAACAGAGGGGAAATACAGAGAAACCCTAATGTTGTTCTGTTCATCTGGCTTCCGGATAAATCCTTGAATCGCTCCACTGGAAATGCCTGAAATTTTACACTCTTTGCTGACAGGAAAACTAGGAGAATCCATCAACACGGCGCAGCGGATGGGCCACATTCCTCAAATAATCCAGTCAATTAAAAATTGATTTTTGTTGTAGGCAGCGTGGTGGTAATGTAGTGGGGAGACAGTGTGTGCATTACCAACAGAGCTCGCATCAGTTAAGTGATATTTAGGTGATCCTCTGTCATGGGAGAAAGCAGTGCAGTTGATGATCTTTGCTACTGAAGAAGCTAAATTGAAGTGTCAGATACCAGAATTGCATTTTATTTCTAATATGTTGGCCTGCCAGCTTGAGAGAAACTGTGTGAAGTCTGTGAATACAAAGGGACAAAAGTGCTAAATCTAGCAGAAACTGAACGATCTGAGAAAGATTAAACTATAACATGGCTTTTAGAGCCTTCAAGTAAACGCATTTAAAGAAATTGGAACTTGAACTCCAGTTGCGGGACCTTTTGTCTCCTGCCTCGTTCTTCTCCCTGACTTCTGCAGATCTAAAATAAATGAAGATATGCGTACTCTAAATTGTACCAAACTTCTTATTAAAAGAGAAAAAGACTATAATGCTACTGAGAAGTTAGAACTCTCTTAAAGCAGTGGAATCAAGAGCAAAGGAAGGTCTAAAACCATTAACTCCAAAGCTTATTTACCTCAGGCCTATATGCAAGATCCTGATTTGCAGAATGCAGACAATGAGGTTTCTTTTTCTGATGTTGGGAGCGTGTATGGAAATGTGCATTCATGAGGATTGTACTGTATCTCGGGTATGGATGGGGAGCCTGTGCAGTGCTTATTTTTGAGACACAGACATGTGCCATAAGACCCTATGCGGGGTCTGCTGTCCTCCGAGGGAATGCAGATTTCCTTCCTTCTCTGTCGAGAGCAGATACCAAAAGTCCCTGCACACTGTTCAGCTGCACTTGGGCTATAAGGTGGCTCAATATGTATGAATGTGATAACATAGATCCTCTGTATATAGGGAAACCTAGCGGTTACACCTCATGTTCCCGACTCGAGCTTTAGGCTACAGCACCAAGTGTTTGCTAAATGAGTAAAGCAAAGCCTGTCTGGAAGGATGGGCAATGGCCTGCACAGCAGCTGCCACTCTGTAGAGTTAAGGGAATCCTGGTTTTAACGGAGCTTGACAAAAATCCCTGACATCTCAAAGCCAAATTGAGGAGGAGATAGGGCATTAACGAACTTCACAACACTAAACTGCTTTTATTAAAGGAGACGAAGGTGCAAGCAGTGTGAATCTTGGTTATTAATACCATTATTTCCTAATAATTGTGGGGTTTTTTTTGCATTTTAGTAATTTGGAAATTTTTAGTTAAAGATGACCTCACCTGTGTGAATGGTTTTACTTCATTAATTTATTCCTAGACTTCATAAAGAGAAACATAAATCAAATCACAAATGCTTTTTAAAGGTTATTATTGGAGTAAAATGCTGCTGGGTTTTAGTGCTTTGGGAGTGAAAGAAAAATGATGTTTCTGGGCTTCAAAACTCTTCAGCATGATTTGAATACAAGTGGCTTACTGTGATAAGTATGTTAGGCTCCCTTCTGTTAATTACAGTATTTCAAATGAGACTAATTTGACAGCCACAGGCACATAATATGCTAAATACTTCCTATAGTATTACTTTGAGAACCCCCTTTCCTCCCAGCCTCGTGTGAATACTTTCTGATGGGACATGATAATTTAGAGGCTCTGAACCAAAAGCAGATAATATCCAATTATTGACAGGTTCCTGTTTAATTTGGATGATTGTGTTGTTCCAATGATGAAATGGAAAAGGTTTTACCAGTTGTTGACAGAGAGGCAGGTACCAGCTGAGGGCATGGCCTTCCTTTAAAATGTCTTCAGAAGCACATATGTTAGTTCATTGCATTTTTTGTGTGCAGATGTCCATTTTACTTGCTTTGAGTTGATACACGGTAAATGTGAAATGCATTTTTTCCTATGGGTTATGTTTTCATATGGTAACATGTTTTGATTTAATTTACCTTTTTTTAATTCACTAGAATAATATAAAATCTGGTTGCTACTGTCAGATCTAGATCTGTATACTACAATGATTTTAATATGGAGGTAATGAGATTACAAAAGTACCCTTTGATGCTTTTGTAAAGTTAAGAAATTATTCCGTGTAAACTTGACATTCTTGCTTATGTCTGAAGTATCAAATTAGGAGCTATTCACTCTTAAGAAGTGCCTTTTTAGAGCAGTGCCCTCTTTAGAGCAGTGCCCACAAAAAGTGCTAGAGTTGCTTCAACTTTTCTTTTATCGTAATATTGTAGTTTTATCCAAATTCCACCAGGTGCTGCCAAAGAACATACAGCCAAAGCAAAGTTTATAGCTTAAGTGGAAGTTGTTTCTATCGTGTGCATGCCGCCAGGAACAGAGCTATGAAATCCTGTTCCAGAAGCATGAGCATCCTCTCCTGCATGTTTAGGAGCTCATCACCACCTGGAAGCGAAGCACAAGGAATCAAAACAGTTGACACAAGAGGGACATTCCTATAGGCATCCCCTTGTTAGAAATAGGCTTTTTGATGCAAGTCCGTTCACTGTATGGGAATGACCCACAAGTTTAACAGGTAACTGCAGACTTGATGGTATACTCTTATCTTAATGCTGGGGACTAATTTTTCAAACTATTCAGACAAAAATTAGCTTATTTGTGCATTTTTATTCCAAGAAGCAAAATCACTATAGACCCTTTACTTCTAAACACCGTAAAGATGTTTCTTTTTTTATTTGCTTTTTTGTGTTGCTGAGTCAGGAGCTCTGTATAGCATAAGCCAGGTTTCTGTGACGGTATTTTTCCCTCGTTCTGGGAATAGAATGTGCTTGCAAAAGCCAAGGTCTGCTTGAGAAAATAGGAGCCCCGAACTTGTGACTGCTCACAAAAGTGCAGTGCAAAATGGGCAGGCAAACAGCACAGGTAGCAGCAGGAATCCATTTGGAGACTCCATGCAGAGCAGTTTCTCCCCTGCCTCCCTGGTGAGTGCGGCCGTTGTGCCTGTGACATAAAAAGCAATGTGTGGTTTAATTGCAATACTGATTTTTTGAAATGTTGCTCAAATGTAAGCATGGTTTAAGTCAAAAGAGACTGGATCGGGGCAACGTGATAGCGGTTGCCAGAGAAGGTGTAATCGACATGTGCTAGTGTTGGTGAAGTAAAAACCCGTATTAGCTGCCGTAGCAGGCGTGGAACTTTTGAGGATTAAAAGGTTTTGTAATCAGTAATCCCTAGCATGGCACTCTGTAATCGCTGTGTTGTTTTTTGTTGTGTTTTTTAGAACTGAAGTCTTCAAGTTATTGCTGTGTGGAAGGGATTTATAAAACTCAATGTGTTATACCAAAGATGAAGCAAAAATTCAGTGGGGCATCATCAGTGTGGACTGCTAAGATAAATGTGGCATGTGGGAAAAAGGGAGAAAAGAGAGGTAGCAGTTATTCTAAGTATGTTTAGAAATGAGGCTGTGGCAGAGTCTGTACAAAGAATGTTCTCCCTGCTGAGAAATCTTTGGCAGTGACTTCACCTGGCAGCATTTAATTAATTATTTAGAGAGTGTTATGTTTGCCTTCCTTGGGGATATCATCTTCCTCGTTCTGTCTCCTTGCCTCCACTAAAAAATGGCAATTATTTGAAAATAGCATGTTTTAATTACTGAAAATCTGGGTCACCAAAAGGTGTTCATATACTCTCCTTCTTTTTGTTAGCATACGTGTCCATGTAGAACAGCTTAATATTGCAGTAGTTTTCCTGGCTTCCCGTTTCATTGCCATCCAATCGTACTTGAGGGAGAGGGAGGAAAAGAAAGAGAAGAAACATAAATTGCCCTCCCAGCGTGAGATTAGATCAACATTTAAGCCACTAAGTATAATACCGATGCTGTGATCGGGTGCTCAGAGCCAAAATACTCGCAGCCCTGGCGCTATTCTAATCAAAGGTGCTGGAGATTGAGCAGTTCTCTGATGTGGTCTTATCAGTTTGAGTATAATGTAAATCCTGTTAGAGCAGCTTTGTCCGATCTGCCTGTAGCTTTGTTCTGAACCTTTCAGTAACAGTTCAGTGAAGCAGAAAGAGCCCTGTGAATTGATATTATAAGCCTGCATGGTTGTTTTATTCATTGTTGAAGCAACAGAATATAACAGAAGTATTTATTTTTAGTGGATTGAGGATACTTTCTTATTCTATCGTTCGGAGCGGTGGAGAGAAGAGGTTCTAAATGCAAAAGAGGAAAAGCTAATACCATAATCATATCCATACCCGTTCTCCGCACAATCCCATTGAAAGATAATGCAAGAGACTGTATGTTTAATTTATTTTACACATTCATAGAGATTGTTAAAATCGCAGTGTTGTTATTTCCTGCTGATGTAGAAAAACCCCTACCATCTGACACTATTATAATCAGGAGATAGTATTTGTGTGAAATACAAGCTTTTCATAATGCACTTAGCCTTCCCAGACAGTTGTATTTCTCTACCCACCACCTATCTGCTCTCTTTGGGAGCTAGATGATGCCTAAGACATTCAAGGTTGTGTTGTATTCTGTGATTCTAGCTGGTGGGCATTCCTTACTGAAGTTCAAGAGCGTGAAATTCCCCTTTAGTCTCACTGCTTTGATATGGTACTTGCCTAACAATCAAGCAAATTAAAGTGTGGCCAGAAAAAATGATAAAGCTGCAATGTCTTAAAATTAAGGGGCTGAGAAACTAAATTGAGTTGATGGTAATAATTCTGTGGCGCCATGTTGACCCTTATTCTTGAAAATCGTTTTTTTGTGACATGCATCAACAAGAAATAGTGCAATACCTCCGAGAATCTGATTTTGGTACAAAGCAGATACGCACTATTTGAAGTCCTAAAGCCTCATGCAACCTAAAAATTGGAGTTTTAAAGTATAACGGTTTTCTTGAGAGATTTAATTGGAATTCATGAATTACACAGATAGGAAAGCCCAATTATGTTTGTAGATGATTCTCTAGTGTGGGATAGGATGATTTACAAAATTAGATCCATGACCACCACAAGCTTTTTCAAAGAAAAACTCTGAGTTTGAGAATTCTTTGAGATAGAAATGTCTTGTTTCTCATTTAGGCTTAAAAAAAAAAAAAAAAAAAAGAATTTGAGGTATTGAATAGCTGATTTTTTTATGTTAAATATTTAAGATATCTCAAGAAAAAATGCTAAATTCTTTCAATTCAGGGAAAATATAACTTTATATTCTTTGAAATTGAGGTATGAAAATTAGTTCTGGGGAGAAGAAATCATGTGTTAAATGTCTTATTTCATATTTCGTAATTCTCTTTCCATTAATTCCATATAAATTTCAAATAAAAACTGCACATTATTTTGTCTTTATTTGACCACATAAGCAACCACAGAGACCTAGAGCTTCATATATATATATTAAAAATAAAAAGCAGTTTTCTGTTTCTCAGTCCTACAGTCCGATTCTTGTTTCTGTTTGGAGCAGTATTGACTCGTGAACACTGGAAAAAGCCTTTTTTAGCTATTAGAGCAATAGCAGGATTTGCTACGTGCCCGACCCATGTCAGAACTTGAGGAATAAAGCAAGGCTAAAAGCTCAAGATGAATTAAGTTATAATGAAGGGGAGATGGTTATTAGTGCTCAGACTATGGTATAGACGAATACACAGAGAGGCAGGCTGTGTTGTCTTGGAGAAAGTCAGAAATGAGATCTACTAAAATAGTCTTGGGAAATTATTTTCAGGGTATGTTTGGTGTATTTTCTATATTTAAGAGGTTTTTCCTAGTCATTCTAAAATTGCTGGTTTTCCCTGCGTAGCCATCCCTCTCTATACATGCCGTAACTGTGCGTGTTCTCGTAGGATGCATGTTCTGTAACCAGTCCTTGACCAAGTGCCCTCGGTTTTGGTGAGAGTCGCTGACACAATTGGCAGAGCGTCTGTAAACTGCCCCTCAGGAGTGATGTGACCTGTACAGCTGAAAGGGGTTAGTAATTATATCATGTTCAACTTAATTTGCAGCTAAATAAGTCCGGCCTTTGTAAACACTGCCACATATAAAGCAGAATAAAGTGAATTCATTTAGCAGAATAATAACTTTTTTGTGTGTGTCTGAGTATTTTGTGTGTTGGCTACTAGACACGTTCACATCCCTGGATTATGAAAACACAGTTGTCGAATATATTGTGCCAATACAGATTTAGTAGTCAGCTCTTCTGTCCATGATCAGCATAAGTAATTTCATTGATTAAAAGGAAAAAAGTGAACTCCATTTGTTTGCAAAGTCAGAAGGCTTGCCTTGAGTTGATTTTCAATTCTTTTTTTAACTGTTATTCTTACTAAGCTTTTTCTGACAAAATGTTTTAGGCATTTCTGGAAAGATGGGGAAAAATTAAAGGGCTGATAGAGTTACGTTTTTCACCTGAATTTATCCCTGTCTCTTGAAGCTTGTGTGATATCTTGCAAATCTATTTTGTTTCTGTTTGTAAATCTCCACTCTGAAACAATTCCTCACGTCTTGTGTTCTGTGGATCTGTAATATTTGTCCAAGGATGAGCTACATTCAGCATTTTGTTAACTGAAATGGGAAGTGACAGACTGACTAAAAGAAAATCTCTGTGCCAAAGAAACAGATATTACTGCTTTCTCATGACTTACTATATGCTTGGACACTGAAGGCTTTGAGATTGCAGAAACGCTTAAGTTTCATATTGATCCGTGTTAAACTAATTCTATGAGAACAGAGACATAGGTATCATGTTATTTTCTCCTCTAGTATTTGAGTAGGGGTGGTCAAATGCTGAGAATATTGTGAGGAGTAAAAGAAGGCGTGGAAAGGGGAGAGACATTTGAAAATACTGATTTGTTAGATATATTTTGTTTGCATTGATTTCCAGTATATATCTTTCTGGGGCAGCAGGCACATGATAAATAATACACTTCCACTTAACTTTGTACTGTTCTTTTGGCTGGAGTTTGCAGAAACTAGTCTGTACCTCCATACCCAGCAGAGATTGTTTTCTTTAGTGTATTTTGGATGTTTTAGCCAAATGGAAGAAAGCCCTGGGAACAGGAAGCTTGAATATGGCTGTGAGAAAGTGGACAAGGTCCTGCAATACTGGCACAAGAAAATACAAATTATAGTCTCGTCTTGCTGTCCCTTTTCCTTTATCCTATAGCAGCATGCCTCTCTTCATAAACAGTCCCCACTGTAGGGAGATCTAGCTTGGCTTAATCTTCCAAAGTTTGGAGTGTGATTTTTCTTGCTTATCTTTATTTGTGGGGAGGAAACACAGAAATTGTCATCTGAAAGTTTCATAAAGGGGAACTGTTATCTTGCTGTTGTGAACTCTTGGTGAGAGGGACTGACTGGTGATGGGACAAGAGGGAATGGCCACAAACTGAAGCATGGGAAGTTATGCCTGAATGTGAGGAAAGTCTTCCTGACTGAGGGTGACAGAGCTCTGAAGCAGATTCCCTGTAGACATGGTTGAGGCTCCTTCTCTGGAGACACTCAACACCCACCTGGTGGTGATCCTGTGCAATGAGCTCCAGGTGACCCTGCTTGAGCAGGAGGTTGGACTATAAATGATCTGCAAAGCTCCCTTCTACCCTCAGTCATGCTCTGGCTCTGTATTTGTACCCGGGGGCCTCTTAGCTGCTCCACATGGGACTAGGCTGCCCTGCAATCCTGGTGACCACACCAGGCTACAGCGGCGCATGGAGCTGCCCCTGGGATGCAGTCTTTTTTTTGGGATGCCAGGTGACCCATCTCTCTTCTAGAGAAGGACCTGGGAGGGCTGAGCAGGTGGATTGGTTGGCTGGCTTTGCAGGTTGATGGGACTCGTGGTTTTTGTCCTCATGGGAAGCGTGGATGCTCTTCAGTGCAGCTTCGTGGCTCTGCATGGGAACTGACATTGCACAGGATTAAGATGCCACAGTCTTTTGGGGAATCTGGTACAGGGAATCTGCTATATTAATCGAAGTGAAGCTGTCCTATATGGCAAATACATATTGAAGACACTCGTTTGTGTTTGCAAATCATCTCATAGCCCTTGTAGCAAATCGGCTGGCCACAGAATGCTAGTGCAGTGTCACTTGGAACATGAAGGGGAAACCTTGGGGGATCTCTCAGCTCTCCCACCATAACCCTGTGTGTGTTGTGTGTGTCGTAACAATACGTTCCGTGGCTCCTGTTACCCTAGTTCTGTCATGGACCTTAGTACTGCTTGTCTGCTGTCCAATCTCATAAAATTTAGGCCAATCCCATCCGTTTTGTATGAACCAAAAAAAAAAAAAAAAAGGACTAGATAATAGAGCAAAGGGGATATAAACCTTAAAAGAATTGGTCAGCTCCTTATCCACGATGTCATCGCATCATTTGTGGAGCAGGTATTAAGTTTATTTTTGCTTGCAGTCATAGCTCAGGGTAGGGAAAAATGTTGTCTGTTGCTTTTTCTTTTGACTCATGAGATTGTACGCTTTGTCTAGAGAGCATTTACTCATCTCACTGTCATATTTATATTAAGGGCATAACACAATCCTACTGCACTGTGGATTGCCTTTTATTACCTTCATCTTTGCTTGCAAAGGTCATCACCTTGCATGTGAATGAAATTTGGAAAAGATAATGGCTCTAATATTTGCTTTAGAAGTGGAATTTTATTCGGAATTAAAAGGCAGTGCTGTTTTTCAGGGAAAAAAAAAAAATATAATGTTTTCCTGCGCGTCCTTTGAACTCTTACGTGAAGTTAATTCAGCACCTTTGTATGGGCAAATTGTATTCTTCCTCGCCAGAGTTGCAGTTGCTTTTGTTTTGTTTCACATTTGAATAATACATTTGATTACCATGGCAAATGTTGCAGTGTATGCATGCCTGACTGTAGTGCCTAATTAACTGGTGATAACAAGGCAGGATTGCCCTCTTCTCTTTCATAAGCAATCATATACATGACAGT
>PTEX01000031.1:3198877-3366377 GCA_003342815.1 Eudromia elegans | reverse complement strand
TCACTGTATCTTGATACTGTGTTAGTCATATTCCACCTAATGAGATCTTTCTAATGGCACGCAGCTTGTCATTCTTAATTTTCAATTAATCTTCATCAGGAAATCTTAGCTCGCTCTGGAAGGACCTGCTTAGTTCCAAGAAGGTGCTTGGTAATGTCATTATAATGATACCGGGTGCAGCTGGAGAGGAAGGCAAACCCAGGGCCGTGTTCGGGGAGCTTGGTTGGTTGGTTGTTGCTTTAATGCTTGTAAGATTATCCGGGGCTCAGTAGCAGGAATTGGCATTGATTGATTACAGAGCCCTAATTGTGGCTGTTTTTTTTTTTTCTCCTTTCCCCTGCTCTGATGTTAGTGATGCCACATTTTGATATGCATGAACATTGCAGCCTGCACTTCAGTCGAAACGCTGAAACTGTGGAAGCTTATTGTTTGTAAAGGGGTATTGATAAGAGCACACTTTATTCTTTAAAATATCTTTCGCCTTGAATTTTATAAGGGAATTGCTCCCATTTAGTGATGAAACGTGTTTAAACAAGAAAGCAGTAAGTGCTTTTATGAGTCCAGTTTCATTTTGACATTTGCATATGCTGTTTTTAACTCTGCTCTCACTAAAAGCTCGTGTGTCTGTATCAAGCAATGCCTTATATTATTTGACAATTAGTACTGTAGGAGCTTTGAAAGATATTTTATGCTAAAAACATAGTCTTTTTTTAGCATAGCTGAATATTCATTAATTTTGCTTTTTTCTGATATCAAGAAATTAGGTCATGTAAAGCCATAGTGAGAAATCTCATTTTTGACTGAGCCTTAGAACCATCTGCTTTGCAACTCAGACTACAAAGGTAGAATAAAACCTTGTGATCTTTAAAATGTTACCGTTTATTGGGCCACCTACCAGGTGTTGTGCAGCGAGTGTGCATGTAGGCATTGCTGAGTTTCATAATGTAATGCATGATTTAATTGTTTATGTATTATGATGCATTAGGGTACACAAACAAAATCACTATCAGTGAGATAATTTTCAGATTAAATACTAGGTGGTTTTGGCTGATATTTTGTTTGTATTTTTATTCTTTAAAAGGGCAAATGACTTTTACAAACACTCTTAATTTTTTGGCTTTGCATGTAAAGGAAAGTCACTGGCTAGGAAAGTAACTGAAGATAAATTTATCAGCATGGAATGATGAACTAGAAACTGCCTGAAGATACATAATCATCAGCTTCTCTGTTCCTGTTCATATGTGGAAGCGTTGCTGTTGCATGTTTTTTTCCTTTTATATGTGTGTGTGCGTGCATACATATACATACATAGTGTGTATATACATATATAGTGTGTATATGCTCGTGATAAATATCTGTCTGTGTCACTGTCTTTAAACCCCCCCTAAGTTTTAACTTGTCTCGATTTGCATTCATCGGGTTATCACCCACATATCTAAATCTCAGAAATATCAAAATATATAGGATATATATAATATGGTTTTTAAGCCCCTGCTTGCTTTATTCTCTGTATCCTTAACCATTCTACGTGTGTGTGTGTGTATATATATATCTCTCAATACATTTCCATATAAAAATATCTAGAGAGAATCATGTATCTCTTGGTAAAGGAAGCTGCCTTGTTATTTCTGGTCCTCTGTACCCATGAGGTGGCCACACTCCTACCGACTACAGTCAGCAATTCCTAAAGCTCTTGGGGAAGTGATTAGGGAGTCATGATTGCTCACAAATTGAGTCTTTTTTCTGCTTGACACTGATCCTGTGATAGTCTCCCCACTTAATCCTCACTAGCAATTTGCCTATAGTTGCAGCTAACAGGAGGTGATTAGAGGGGAGTTGCCCACTGCCTTTTTACTTCTGTTGTAGTGGCATGTTAGACAGAGGCTAGTGAATCAAAGCTGTTTTCCTATTAACTCAACACCTCCTAATGCATTAGAACCACTTTTATCTAATAACAGTGTTCAGCTCCTAGCACTATTTTAGTGTTATCTGGCACTCCTTTGAAAACATCACAATGAGCGTTTTTAAAATTAGGGAACAAAAGCAGAAAGCAAAATACTCAAAGATGAAAGCAAAATTACACAAGTAACAGGTCTCATCTCTTATCAATAGCTGCGTGTGACTCGGATTAATATTAAGGAGCTTTGTGTCCCTGCATCCGTGTGCAAGTAGACCCCCCGATGCTGAAGACATCACTTTGATTGCAGCGCTGGTGCCAGGTGACTGCTGTAATGCATTTCAAGGGACAATGTTCTGCACCTGTGAGGGAGATGGGTGCCAAGGAGGGGCTGGAAATGAAGAGTTAACTTTACCAAGTGTCAGTTAGTGAAGAGTATGAAGGGCCTGAGTAAAAACTGGCAAAATATGCAGTGCTGCTTTATTGTGACCCACCTGCCAGAGGTATCAGAACTACTTGGCAGATATCATTTTGCTGGTATGATAGAGATTCTTCAGCCTGAAGTTTATGTTTCTTGGCTTGAATAAGGTTTAATTTACATAGGAATATTGTGTACTTTATTGATAGAATTCTCTTTTTTTTCTTTTTTTTTTCTTTTCTTTTTTCTTTTTTAAAAGCAACTAGAATACTGGATTTAAAAAGCCTCTCTAGTGACTTACAACTTTAGAAGTATCCAACAGCAGGTCGACTTGGGTTTGATTATCGAGGTCAGTGAATAAACGTCCTTTTTCTCAGATTCACAGCGTGTGTCAGACACAGTGCGCACAAGGGATAATCCAAAGGCAATTTCTTGGCTCGACAGAGTCTGCCAGTGGGCTGGATGTTGCAGGTATGTTGATATTGCAGGCTCTGTAACTACAGTTACCGTCCCAGTTAAGATAACAAGTTCAAGTGCAGAAATACAAAGGTGGTGGTTAACTGGCAAATCGCCTTAATGCCTTAGATGTAAGGTGCACGAGAGTGGGCCTTTGTAGGCATATAAAGTTTACCTGTCCCTGCTTATCCTTATAGCTTCCTCCTCTCCTTTCTGTTCTTGGGGTTCGTTTTGGTGATTATACAATTTAAGAACACTTTAATGAATGTGTTTCAACCAGCATGGCTTAGATTATGGTATGAAAAAGCTGTATTTTAGAATGCATTAATAAAGTGAAAGGGCATGCTAAAAAACAGGAAAACATGTATAGCCCAAGGGATAGGCTCTGACTCACCTGGCTTATGCCACAGGGACTTAGAGCTACCTCAAAATTGTTGCCTGTTTCCCTGTTTCATTTAATCCTATGGGACAAAAACAAGTAAAACTGCAAAGTTTACTGCTCTTAGATGGGTGGGAAATTATTTGACCATACATTGCGTACAGTATAGATACATGTATGTATACATGATTAAATGCATCTTTCTATCTGAATATTCTATGCAGATGTAAAATGTAGAGGCAGAGCGTCATAACATCTGAATTTGTCTCAAGCTACTGTGTATTTTGTAGATACATCTGCAAATACGTATTGTCTTTATAAACAGTAAAGGTGACTTAGCTCTGCGGCAGAATGCTGTTTTCAAGCTCAGACTTGAGGTATTTTCTCTTGAGGAAAAATGGAAGATCTGGGTAGATCCTAATGCCAGGGCTTCGGCTTTTGCCTCCTCTTGATTGTTGGGCAATAGCAGATGAAACAGGATCATTTCACTCCAAAATAATAGTTGTTATTCTTTATTTCGCATATTACTGTCATCCTGACTAAAACAGAGCTCCCTATTACAACTGTAGTTGTAATGAAGGATTGTTAAAAAAGGTGCCAGCCCCCCAGTCCTAATGTTGGGAAACCTGGTTTGTAGCTGAGTTCTACACTGGATTCCAATTTGTAGGAGATATTTTGCCAAGCAGGAGCTACGTTTTCCTCTATCTTGTCTCTGTGTTGTCTTCGGCCGCTTTTTCATACGCCCCTTTTCCCACCTCTGGGGAAAGGTACCCCTGGAGTTTGCATGAGGAAGCCACCTAAGGACATTGATCAGTCGTCTTCTGTGCTTGGGAGCTGAGCAGTTGAATAAAATGTCTCCTGTCATGTGCTAATCTGGTTTTTTATTTATTTGTTTTTTCTATCTGGCAAAACTATAATATTTAAAATGAGAAATGCTGCTGTGTATTGACTGTTGGGTCTCTGGCATTACAAAGGCAGTAAGAGCCTTTTGGAAGTGCAGGTAAATTGTTTTGAGTGTTTTCGGAAGATGCTGGGTGCAAAACCCGTGACGTGTGTGTCCTGTTGCTGTACAGTGCAGCTAGACTTGGCACCTCTCGATTGGAGCTGGAGTCTCTTGAACCTACAGGTCTTTCTGAAGAGATTTGCTTTAATTTTTTAAGAAGTGTGCCTTAGTGGGCAGGGGAAATACGGCCAGTTCCCTTGCTAAGGGATGCTGAGCAACAGCTTCCAATGCCTATTCTTCTGTGCCACTTTTATAAAGAATGCAGGCCCTTTGATTTTCTGAAGTCCTGCTGAATTAGTTATGTTTTCATGTCTTCATTTTTTTATCAAATAGAAAGATCCACAGTTATGCAGGCAAGAAAAAAAAAAAAACAAAAACATGGGCTTTTAATTTCATGAACTTTTACTAAAGCAACATCTTAGGGTTTTTCAAACTTAATAAAATAACTTATCCAAAAGTAGGATTTTGTAGCATGCTAACAGGCCTGTTTGGCAGCTTTGGATCGACCTCCTTTCTCTTTATCTTCCCTTTCTTGGAGGACTTGGAGTAATAGGGGCTTTTACTGGAAAAGTAGCGTCACTTTTAACTAGTTATCACACAAAACCCCTGCTTGGAAACGGGGTCCTTAAAGACTGTTAGTGACACTAGTTAAGGCGAGGAAAAAAAATGTGCAAAATGGATGAAATCTGAATGTGTTTAGATTTGTAACAGCTTGTGTGTATTACCAGGGATGCATCCTGCATTGGCTGCTATAGGAGGTGTCCTTGTCCTCTGAAGCCTCTCGCCTCGTACCTGGCCTCAGGTTGGACAGGGTTTTCTCGCATGCTGCACTATCCCACGTTTCATTGTGGCTTTCTAAATCCAGTGGGCTCTGAGGCCACATCCTGTGGCTAAGCCTGGACTTAGGGCCTGCATTCACCCTCTCCTGCTGCATCTGGAGAGGAAACCTGGGTGTGTGAAGCAGAACAGGGACAAGACCTGCAGAGGAGGCTGCAGGTTGCACTTGCAGTGTAGCCAAGCCCACAGCAACCCATGGGCTCAGCAAAGCGCTGGCCACATCTACACGCTCTAAGTTCCTGGGGTGTTTGTGACCTACCCTTCCTCTGACTTGTTCTTCAGTGCATCGGCTGTGTGGAAGTGTGAAATGGGGTGAGGTGGGTGGGAAGGAAGGAGAGCCTGGTCTGTTAATTCCAGATGAGAACATGTGGGTTGGCCTCCAAGAGTGATGCTAAACTGTTTGTCCTTAAGTGTCATGCATAATACAGGTAACAAAAGCTGAGGTGTGACCTCGAGGTTTCTTGTGCTTCCTTATCTTTAGTGGTGAGGTGTTAGTGTTCCTGACAGGACTTGGTATCAGGTGTCTTAGGGTCTTAGTTCTGACAAAGGAAGGCTTAAAAAAATCCCAGTATAATGAGCAGCTCTGTCCTGCTCTCAGAAGAGCTCCACAAAAGACCACTGAATCTTCTTAGGCACCTCCCTGTCCTGCCCTGAGGGCCTGGCTGCTGCTCAGGATGAGACAGGTGTGGATCTGGATCCATGTCCCTACCTCCAAGGGGTAAATAAGGTCGCCCTGCAAGTGGGGCCAGTCACGCTGCCCCCAGAGTAAGTGGGGGCAGCTGCTCATTGAAGTAAATCATGAAGCCCATTGGGGTTAAACTCAGCCGTTTTCTTTGGGTTTATTTAGCCCAAATCCTATTCCCAGTGCTGTTCACCCATGTGAGAGGGCAGCGTAGAGGTGGCATGGGAGGCTGGGGCTGCCTTTCAGATACAGTCCCTTCTCCTGCGAGCTGCTCTGTGAACGGTGGCATTACTCACAAGAAAAGCAAGAAGAATAAGATGTTTAGGACCAACTGAGTAGTTCCAACCACGTCTGCTTTCTTTAGGGTCCCCGCAAGCCTGTGGCTGGTGCATTATGTCCAGGAAGCCTCAGTGGGGCCACGAGTTTCAGAGACAGGGACCAAATTACGGGGAGATGAGGGGTGAGGTGCTTTACACAAAGTGTCTCTGTCTTCATTTACTTCAGATAGGTGTTGATGTAAGCTATAACATGTAATATCTTAACAATTTATGGAACTTTTTTAAGAACTAGAACTGCTTGCCTGTACAGCCCCTCTCATTCTTGCCAAGTTCTCTACTCAGATGTCCAAGTACTTTTATGAATTTTGAGTTTCCGTCTAAATAATATACAGAATCCCACGAGAAGAGGGAAAATTGGCTTTTCCCAGATGGCAGTCCATTTTTACCTCAAAGTATTACCATGTTTTCACTGAAGAGAGAAAGGGAAGAAAATATATTTAATCTTTAGGTTTTTACTCTTTACACATTCACAGGACTCTGTAGAGAAAGAGTTGTCTTATGAAGGACTGGCCTAAGAACACAGAAGAGTTTGTATGAACAGAATACAAATGAAAGCACTGAGAGCTAAATTTCGTGTTGTTGCTGTATCTATTTCCATGCAGTATTAGAAGACACCAGCTTGCAGTGGGCTATTGAAGTGGGAGATATTTGCACCTAAAGAAATTTGTTGATTTAAACCCAGAGGAATTTAGTCTGTTAAGACAGCCAGCAGTCTTTGAAGAACTAGTGTAATGTGTGCCCAGTGCAGATATTTCAGTGAGCACTACCATTATCAATTTTCTTCCTTTTCTCCCATTTTTTCACACTAGATCTCCATGCAAATGATATTTTTGTACCTGCTATGTGTGGACAATACAATGGGGATATGCAGTTCAGAAAAATGATTGTGTTGAGTCTACCCAGTGCATTAGAAGAGTCAGCCTTCTGTGCCTCGCCAGTTCTTTGTGCTGTTTTCTTCAGGTTTACTTCTAACATTGAAAAGCTCCAGCTGGGGAAAGAAAAAAATCCAGAGAGGGCTTGTAGAAAACCAGCATATGCATCCATCTCTGAAGATCTGTAAGTTAAAAAGGATTAGGGCATGGCAAGTTTTCTGGACCAATATTATACAGCTTTGCTGTCTTGCTAGATTCTTCCACATTATTATACAAATTCTATTTATATACAAAAAGGAATATAGCTTTTATGTAAAGATGTGATTTTTTGATACTATATTTGAAACTTTAACAGTCTAAGAAAAGAATTATTACTAGTGCAATTAAACTTATTAAAGCTTATTAAAGAGGAAGCAAAAATAAGCTGTTGCAGTATGCACACGGTGTTGCACAGCGCCCAGGCTCACCCCTCACTCACTCACTAGCCGTGGTGCATGGTTAGTAGCCCTGGGGACTCACATGTCTGTACCTTTGCAGGCAGAATCCTCTGTCCCTGCTTTTGAGGGAACTGCTGCCAGGCAGGTATTCCTCTGTACTGCATCTCATAACTACCTCATTTTAGCAGATTACCAACATGGCACTGTTGGCTATAGAAATTACAGTTCTACATCACAATTATGTAAGCCAAAAGAGATCATATTTATGCCTGAGCACCTTAAGCACCATATTTTAGTGAGGGCATGTCAGCAAATATCAGCTACTCTTTGGGTGCTGCACAAAATGAGATTGTGCCAAGCCTCGCCCTTCAGAGAGGTGGAAGGAGCTTGGAGCCAATATCACCAGAGAGGCTCCCCAAAGTGTGTGCTGGTGTAACCTGCTATTTCCCGGGGCCGTTAGAGATACCTCACGGAATTCTCTTCTGTCTACCCTGTGTGTTATTTGTAATGTACATTTTCTATAGTATACCAAGCAGCATTGACCAGTCACAGTGTTGAAAGTCACAGAGATGTCTTCCGTTAGCACTTGTATCTAACATAGAACCTTAAATATGCCCTTTCCTTCTGTTTTGAACCTAAAAGCATCTTGCCTATGCTAAAAAAAGCATATTGACTTGTTAGTGTTTTGGTTTTCTGTTTGTTTTTCTCATCCTATTAAGATATTAATATTGATTATTTCTGTATGAGGAAAGTAACTGTGTTTAGAGTTTTTGTAAAATATTCTATGAACCTACATCATGTGATTCCATTCCTTAGTTATCTTAGATCTGTTTTTTTCAGAAATCAGCTTTGACCTTAAATGAAAAGGCCTTTTCTGATACAGGGGGGCAATTATTTAATAAGATGAAGTTGAAACTGGGGGGCACACGTGCTGCGTGTTCTCTGATTCCTCCACCTCCATCTCTGTTGTCCACAGCATTAGGGTAACACAGTTAGATCTGCATTAAACAGTGAGAAAAGACTGTGAGTTGATGCAAAGTAAAATTGTGTTGCCTCTGTAAAATTGTGTTGCTGTCTGTTCGTTATGGAAAATGATAGCATAGTAAGTGCTAAGAGTAACATACAGCCAGGCTGTCTGATTTGTCAAGAATATGTTTAATTTGCTTTGTGTATGAGGGTTTGAATTTTCCAAGTTCACAGGCTTGGAGAGCACCTGACCAGAAACGATCTAGGAGTTTAATTACCTTATTCTGTTAGGTTATATGACTACACGTCATCTTCAAAGTTGCAGTTCTGTATGTGAATAAATGTAATATGCAAAAATCTGGAAATTGTTCCTAGTACGATACCCAAGTGGGAGATGGTGGCTTTGTGGTGTCATATTTTGAGAAATTGTTTAAAGACACACAAAAGGACACTGTCACTCTGTTATTAATGTTACAAATTGTTGATGCTCAGTGCAGTGTGTTTTTCTAATTAGAGGAATGCTAGAGAGTACCATTTCCATAATCGACATGGGAACAGAAACTCAGCAAAACTTCATGTATTTGCAGTGAAACTGCTCCTCAGCAACATAAAAATGGCTTTTATAACATAAAGGCTGTAATTAGAATAAGTCAAATCAGTTGGAAACGATTAAAGCCAGAACAGGCTAAGCTGCCTTCTAAATATTTGTCTGGAGATTAGCCCTACTCTTACAGCCCCCGAGAAGCATCTTTGATTTACTTATAATGCTTGACGTGGCAAAGATAATCCTGCAGAAGGCAAATGAACACAAATTTAGATGTGCTGTTCGGCTCTCTTTGTTGATTTGACAGGAGGCAGCATATTGGAAGTGATGTTGGAGAAATGAGTATAGGGTCACATTAGACAAATTGCTTAAAAAAACCCATGATCATCAATTTAAATTCTTTTTAAAACGTACTCATTCTTTGAAGCTTTTAGGATGCACTTTAGAAGTCCATGTGGAATAATTTTCTGCATGTCTATGCGACAGTTGATGCGAGTCTCATTGTATTTAAAATTATAGTCCTGAGATGGAACTTTTTGCATGTTGCTTATCTGACATCAGCTATTAAAATACAAGTAAGGCTTGGCAGGTATAAATTTGAAGAAGAAAAGAGATTATGTAAGAAAATCAGAAATGTTGGTATTAAAATCAGTTCCTTGTGGAAGCTTGGTGGTTTGCTCTATAGAGCACATCTATTTGCCTCTGTGGCTTTTTAGAAGCAAATAAACACCCTAGATCAGACATTGCTCATCCCCAGCACCACCTCTTTGCACTCTAGATAACTTGAAAGGCAAAGAGATATGAAGTTAGTAGTTAATTAAATCAACGAGTTACGGTTTGTTGACTGGAAATGGGGACCGGCCATTGCATGGGCTGCAGGTTAAATGGCATCTGCAAGCAGTGACTGTTATGGAAGTCAGCCTGTATTAGTCCAATGAAGATCTACGTGAACACTAAAACCTTTGATTGCACCCAATGTCATGATATGGAGTGGTGAAAAGTTATTAAATACACGAAGCTGGGTGATTTGAAACAAGTTTGCAACATGAGTCAACTTCAGATACCAGATTTGCACTTGGCGTAGCTTTCCTCTCATTTAAAATAGCCACAGCACCCCAAATTTTTTGTTTAGCTAGTGCAAATCTAATCGGACTAATGTATTCTCTTACTGAATTTTAAACCAGACTATTAAAACTCCTTTAACGTGCTAAAGTAAGCTTCAGAGAGGGTTTCCATTTCATCTTTATTGAGCTGAGGCTGTAGCGCTCTTTCCCTTTGCGCCGCAGTGAGAGACTGTCAATAATTCAATAGCCGTGGCCTTGATGGGCCAAGGCCCAACTTAGACTTTAAACAGAGCCAAGCAGCTTGTCAAAGTGTGATGTGCTGTCAATGCCTGACTGATCTATACTGCATGAATTCTCCCTCCGCTCTTGATGTATCCCTGGGAATAAAAAGAAAGCAATTTTAGAGGCAAACCTGGTGGGAAGCACCTGTTTGTTTAGAATCTTTAATAAGGGAAGCTTGGGCTAATAATGAAGTTCAATGAAGTCATTGCACTTTTGCCTAGAGGAGCTATGCTAATTTCCTGTTGAATGCAATTGCGTTTCCAAGGGCTTTAGGAAGAGAAATCCTGATATTTGTAAATATGCTGATGTCTTAGAGCGAGTTCACCAGGAGAAATACTTAATAGTTATAATGACAAGAAACTTTGCCTACTCCAAATTACCATTTTGCATCTTTCAGTTTTATTGATATCTTACTATTAGCAGTCAGGGTTGCAGTAATGAAAATCTTTGACAGCTATTTGTTTTTTGTATTTTTTTCCCCCTTACACAGCAACTGAAGTGTATGATGCATTCATAACTTCTCCAAATGCTTTACATGGGATTTGCTTGTATTTTAAAGGTTATTCAGAAGCTGAAAAGTGGCTTGTTTTTCTAAGGAAGTACTTTAGAGAAAGATGAACTCGTGTGGTAGCCAGTTGCATTCTGCTTTCGCTTGCAGTGCTTTTAAGTAAATGTAAAAGCAGAATTATATCTAAGATGCATTTCAAAGGGTATGAAAAAGTTTCAGTAAGACTTGAGAATATGTTCCAAAATAAAAAGCTCACATTGTTAAATGTGTCCTTAGCTATACGTTAAAGCATTTGAATATCAGCCCTTTCGTTGCTAAACCTCTTTTATGATTTATTGAGATTTAAAGGGAAAAGCTACATTGCTGATTTTGGTGTTAATGTGTTGCTTTGGCAGTGTTGTCTTTACTCATCCCTGTCTGAAGATTTTATATCTGCAGCAAGTTTTGTAGGACGTCTAGGTTCTCAGCCTTCAGGTAAATTATTAATAGGTACACGGGAGACTAATAGAAAAATAAATTAAACCTTTTTACTGTTTTAGAAATGTTGAAACTTGCTGCTAGTTGATTAGATATCTTGGGTTTCTGTAAAGCTTGTTGCATGCTTTAAGCAGTTTGCTCCTCTAGTTTCCTTCTTTCAGAAAGCTCAAGTTTCCGAATTTGGTCTGTTTTTATAATATTGTAGCTTTCAGCTGTCGCCCAAAGAAGCAAAATATATATCATAAAACATGACTAATAATGTTTGGCAAATAAGATTTTATTTCAGAAACACAATGCTCTTCCTTCACTTTCCCCATGCTGTTGGAGATGAGTGAGGTCGTGGTACTTGGCTGTTTGGTAGAATAATTGTATTAGTGCAATAGTTTTCATGGCATTAACTTGTTTGTTGCGAAGATGGACTTCATAGGTTTTTATAGTGTCACAGTTCGTAACTAAAATTCCCCTTTTAACTCACAATTTCCCAAATAATCCATTAGTCTGCACAGAAGCAAAGAAAGCAAAATAATCTATTTTTGGACTGGTATTTTGAGAAATGCTGTAGGCCTTCATATTGGATTACCTTTTGTGGTGGACTCAAGACTGAGATGTTAAACACCACCTTAAGCTGAGCAGAACTGAGCTTGCCAGGGCTAAGAGTTGGGCCATGTGAATGGCATTGCCAACATTCTTGCGAAGACACAAGTTTAGGCACTCTCCTTGGGACTGAAATATAGGGTTTGCTCCCTCAGGTAGTTATTTACATTCTTGACTTAACTGCTGAACCTGGGCAAGAAATTAACTGGTCATTTTTTTCTCAGAAAATCTACAGAAGGATTAGAACTCACCTCTTGTCCAACTGTTGTGTGCCACCTTCCTTTGGTAAGATGCTCCTCAGGTGAACTGTGTGTTAGCTGGGCTTATGTCCACCTCTGAATAGCGAGGTCTTGTGTGTGACCACAACATTTGTTGGAACTAAGCTCCTACAGAACCCGTTTGAGAAGCTGACCTTGGAGAATAGGGCACGGTGAGGCTCTTTTCATGTCCAGTGTGCAGAGCAGAGACCAGGCACCAGCGCCAGCTTCTGCTGTCCTAGATCCAAGTGCTCAGGTCCCCTCCTCTTGCTGACCTTGGCAGTTGTGCTTTGTTATGAGGGCGGGATAAGGACGCTTTTGCTTCTCATTAGGTCCTGGGGAATTTGGGCTAATAACGCACGTGTATAACTTGACTATCAAAGATAGTGTTGGTAAGGCTTCCAGCTGGAGCTCATGACAAGAGTGAGGATTGTTTTGCTTGGTATCCATAGCAAATGACAGCAAAGGTAAACAACCTAAAATACGAAACACACTTTATTTAACATTTATTGTGGCACAGCCTGTAAGGAGAAAGGGAGAAAGGAACTCCTTTCTGTTGTGGTGGGGTTTTTTTTTGTTTGTTTTTTGTTTTTTTTCTCCTCATTTTTGTTCTTGGGATAGGTGTCTTATATAATAAAATACCAAAGGAAATATTAAATAGAGGCCTACATGACTTCCAAGGCACATGAATCTACTAGCTTTAACTTTGTATGTACATTGTTTGCTTTGGGATTTAAGTCTGTCTTTGATAGTCACTAAACGTCATTCTCTTCAAAAGAGAATCTGTTACATTTTCTGATATTGCCCTTTCTGAGGCTTGCAAATGTACCAAACTAGATGAGCGTCAGCAGGCAGGAGCAACAGCGTGTGCAGAAGCCTGGGTATAGGGCAAGTTTGCAAACAGGCTTATTGTACAAAATCATTAGAAGCTCTGTATCTGGGAAACACGAGAAACTCGAATGGATAGGTGAAAGTGAATAAAAATGAGGAGACTTGCAAACTGCTTTTGCTCCAGGGCTGGTTTTAATGAGCTTGTCCCTAATGAGTTGTCCCTGCAACTAGCTTCAGGCCTAAACAGATGAGGCAGGGGTTCTGCTAAATTTTTGATAGGATTTGCACTGGTTTTATGAGAAAGCAAGCGGTAGAGAGTGCAAAGTTGTGTCATGAATCTTTTACGAGACTGGATTGTTGTCCGTCTTGTCAATAGGGATTGTAAGACCTGATTGCTAATAGAAGATATGCCACATGCCTGTTGTACTGACAGTCTTGAATAAATAAGGTAGCGTGTGTGTCAAGGAAACATTTGGTTTGTCAGGAGCAGGGACTTTATGACCCAAGATATGATGATTTTGGAAAATCATCAGGCATATTGAATTGATGAATGAATGGTGGGGTTTGCAGCTAGGTATGGTCATTTACAGGGGGGAGACTGCGTTTGCATGCTGGTGTCAAGGCTTCCTCTGGACCATTCTGCATTTGTTTTATTGCAAACATAGATTAAAGCATCCAGTTATCATTTTGATGTTTTTATGTTCTAAGACTTATATTGCTTGATTGATTTTCATTTTTAATTATATGGACTTAGGTTTCTCTTTTATTAGCAGTTTGCTAGCACCAGAGGTAAAAGAGTGTTTTATGGGGCAGAGATTTTGAAGTTTCAAATGTCTATTGTTAATATGAAGAAGTCTTAACAAAAAATATTTCTTAGGTTGGGCTCACCAGGGTGCAATATTCCTGTTGTCTTGAAAGGTTACCAGAAGGTGTGTTGGGCAGCCTTTAGTGCATGCAGAAAGTGCTCTTCTCCTCATCCGTGCTTGCAGATACCTGAGCTCCTGCTAATTGTGTGATTTGTTTTAAGAGGTCTTGGTTTCCTGCGCTGCTTCTAAGGATTTCACATCATGCTTCTCATATTCACACTAAAGCTTAAGAGTTTCTCTTAAAGACCTGACGTTTGCAGGTAATGTTTCCATAATCCTAGGTTTTCAGAGAGTGTCAGAAAAAAAAACCAAAACAAAACATGATTTCTTCTTCAAACTGTTGTCTAAATCAACTTTGGTGGATTTTTAGGTGTTTGAGTGTAGCTTCAATCCCTGTCTAGTGTTCCAGACAAGTCTATGGTGCAGGGAAGGTAAATTCATAAGCTTGGATTTTACTAAGCCAAATTTAAAAGGATAATTTGAGGGGAACACATATTAAAATAACCAGCTTTGAAAGGTAATATCTTAGTTAATGTTACATTTAGCAACTAATTAAAGGTCATTGTAAAGTTGCAGTTTGTGGGTGTTTTTTTTCTTAACTCTGAAAACTTTTCCTCCTTTTATCACAACTCTTTGCTCCTTGCCTCCTGCAGTGTCTGCATTTGTTTTTCCTACAGCTAGAAATTACAGCCAGAAATGAGGCCAAGCAATTTTTGCTGAATATGTCAGATACATGGAGTCTGAACAGGAAATGAATTGAGGGACATGGTGAAAACACCGCTTCATTCACCCAGCCACGATCGAGGGGCTTTGACTGAAGGGAAAGCAAGTTTCCCATTATGAGAGCTTAGACTTTTCAGCCCTGTCTACAAATGAATGTTTGAAAAGCTTTGAAAAGAGAATGAAGGTCTCTTCAGTTTTCTCTAGTTCAAAAGCAAGCCTGGAGTGGAGGGGAGGGCTCAGCACAGATGTGGTTAATGCTCTCTTCAGAGACACAGATAAATTCCTTTAGATTAAAAAAAAAAAAAAAAAAAAAAAAAAAAAGTGTGTGTTTTTTTTTTTTTTTTTTTTTTTTTTTTTTTTTTTTTTTTTTTTTTTTTTTTTTTTTTTTTCCCTTTTTTTTCTGATGGTGAGCTGCTTTCTAAAGAGGACTAGAATCATAGGCAGCTCTCGCTTGAGATGTGTTGAGCAGTGTTGTTGGTCGGGCCGAGCAGGGAAGGTACCGCGCTGCGGCGGGTTTGCCCTCCTGCTTCAGGAAGAAAAACACTCCTTATCTGGATTAAACTCCCTTCTGGACCGAATGATTAAAAAAAGGAAGCAAATTTACTTGTCTAGTCCATCTACTTGCTTTTTTGCTTAACATTTTCTGGGTGTATTTATTGTCAGGATTGGAGTAGTTCCTGCTGCTTTCAACTAATGTGTGCGTGAGAGATGGAAACACAAAGTTTTATTTCCTTGCCCAGGTAGATAGTTTTCCAATATTTTTTTCCCTGAAATGCCTATGGTGCATTCTTGCTTGGGCAGCTGTGTATCAGCTTTTCATGCCATATCTTCAGTTTCAGCAGAGAGGAGGTGTGCAAGGCTTTTGCCAGCAGTGCTACCATATACACCCTGTTGTTTCCAGAAAAAGAAATTGTCTCATATTCCTTAACAGTTCGTGTAAGGGTATATTTAGATACCCAAAATAGCTACGTTTTTTTAGAAGAGTTTACAATTCAAAGCCTTGCCTAAAGTATGGTTGTCAAAACTTGCAGTTCTACAGAGAAAGTGTTGCTTTTACAGGGCCTTCATAGAAACTAAGCTGTTTTTGAAAACAGATGTTTATTTCAAGACTAGATGAGGGCTGATTTGCTCAGCGTAGAGAGGAGAGGTTTGGGTTTCTCAAGGAACTGGAATGTTTTACTCTTTGTTTTCCCCTTTGTGTCTTGCGAAAAAATAAATAACCGTTCTCTGCAACTTTCTGTCTTGGGACGCACTTGTCCTCATGACAGCAGGAGAAATTAGTGCTATGCATGCAGTGCTAGTCGTTTTAGTCTGTTCCTAAATTCATTTTGGTGGTAAAAGATAAGGTTTCTTTAAGTTATCAAATTATATTCAATTTAGAGGTGCAGTGTAAGGTACTGATTTGCCACTGCACACACTAAATAGGTTTAGCTTTGCTCTGTGATGAACTCCCTGTTGTCTTCGATCAGACGGTTCCAGTCAGCAGGAAGAACTAGTTGTTTTGATGCGAGACACCCTGTTTCGCTGGGGACTGCAGCACGGGCTAAAGAATTCCTTCCTTTTCTCCTTTCCTGCAGTAAGTTCGTATCGGTTCCTCTTTGAGACACACAGCAAGACCTCCTCTGTTTCCCTCAGCAGGCATGAGTTGGAGGAAAGGGACAGCAAGGATTTTCATAGCAAAACACTTAGTTATATAACTTATATGAATACTTAATGAATATATTTTTGTATTCAATTTTAATCATATGTATTGTTCCTCTGTCATATACTTGGGTCCCTGAACTTCATTAGTATTAAACATTGAAAGCCTATAGAGTAGTGTAGGTAGTAAAATGTGTATCTGCTAGATTGTCTTCTAGGTTGTTTTCCATTTAAAGCAGTATAACTTTGAAGTCATGCATGATTTACCCAACATCTCAAAGTTTTCATGTGTTCTAGTTTTTCTTTTGTGTCTTCGAAGTGGCTTTTGACAAGCTCTTGGACTGACAACACAGACAAGTTGTTTCTCTATTAAGAAGCTTGGCCGAGAGCGAGTGTTTCTCCATCTCCAAGCCAGCTTAGTTCAGTGTTCTCATAGGACCTCCCTGGCTATCCCATTATGGGATACACAATTACTGGTTTTTCTACTCGAGAAATGCCCAGAGGGACTGGAGAATTCTGTATATTTTTATGTGTTTGAGGGTCTGGATAGTGGCCACCAGCCTCTTTCAGAAATATCAAAGAGCTTATTGATTCACTTGATAGTCTGAGTAAAGTAAGAACATAGGTAAATTTGTTTGGGTATTCAATCCGTTTTCTTTTTTGTTAAGCCTGCCGTTCCCAGCACTATTCATCGGAAAATGTCAGTTTTATGAAATACCATGTTGGAAATAACCTGGTGGTTTGCATAATAAAATGTAAAAACAGGTTGGGATACCCGTTATGAGATGAGGCACGTTACCAGGATGGGCTCACTGGGCAATGCGCCGGGTGCTGCCGCTCAACCCATGAACACGACCAAAGACTTCGCTCTTTGTGCTGAGACCACTGGCCAGACCTCCTGCTCACCTCCCAATTCCCTAATCTAATCTAACTCTGTGGGGTTTATGGGGGTTCATTTAGGCAGCAGAAGCTGTGCTATAATTGTTACATGTGCCAGCAGCGATTTGTACCATCTGGGTATGAAAAAAAGAGGCTAGTACTACCACGGAGAAAGATCTTTATTCTATTACTAAGCCAATATAATTCAAGAGCGGCTGCTGAGCAATTGGAAACTGAGAAATGGGCAGCTATGTAGCTATAGTGAAATGTCAAAGTATAATGAAACAAGGGAACTGTACTGCTTCGTGATGTGAGCCAAGTTACAAGCAGGTGGCAGCAGTAAATATGTATATAAATAACAATATGTATGAAATGTCAAGGTTTCCAGCTGGCTTTGTAAAGGCGTTTCAGGAATATTATACTTAGGGTAACAATGTAGTGTGACAATTTAATATAAATATATATCACTTTAAAATGCCTGTATTTGAAATAAGGGTTTGGGTAAACTTAGGTTTTATTATACTCTTAAAATCTAAATTCAGGCACTGCCTTTAGTTGAAACAAATCAGTAGTTTGCAAAACCTCAAACCATAATGCATGTTTTATGGTCTGCATGCTTCATCTGACGCATTTAGGCCACACATTGGTTCAGAAAGTGAAACTCAGTGTTTCCACCTGTAGCCTTTTGAAAATTACTGTAGACTAAAGCTCCTTGTCTGTAATGTTGGAGAACGAAATCTGGAAATCTGTTTACCTGTCCAGTTTCTGCATGAAAAACACAGTCAGGCTCTGTGGCCATGTGACAGAAGATCTACAAAGACAGACCCTTTGGGTCCAAGAGTGGACTCAAAGTTATAAAACTTTGGGAAGTCGTAAAAACTTGCAAAGTTATAAAAAGCTTCACAATAGAGAGATCAAAGAAGAAGAAAAAACTTTTTTTCCCTTTTTTTGTATTCATCATGTGGCAATAGATGTCTGCGTCTCTGAAAGGTCTCTTAGAGAGTCCAGTATAGGAGCAGGAAGGTATTCAAAATATATTTAAAATCTCTCAACCCAGCTATTCATAGTCAAGTTGTGACTAACTTGAATTGCCACCGAGTACAAAAAGTAGACAATAATGAAAGTAAACTAATTAGAGAAAGCCAAATGCATTTACAAATGCTGTTAAGGCTTGCTTTTTTCAGAGCAGATCCTTTACAGAGCAATCACTAGTGTTGCCTTGGGCTCATCATTTTCATTTCATTTGTGCATCCTGTAATGGATAAAGGAACCTAGTACATTCAAATTCTAGTGTTTTATAATCATGAGATCAACACAAATTAAACTCTTCTCAAATTAAACGTACTGGTATTATAGTGATAAATGCGCAACTTTTGTGCCAAGAACTAGGACATTTTGCTCGATCACTAATCATTCTATCAGCCAAGATACTTTTGAAAGTCAAATATTGAAGTTGCAAAGTCTTTGGAACTGGAGATTACCACTCCCCTAAAATAATTATACAGTTGGTGCTGATTGTTTGCAGACCATGATTGTCAAAATCAACTTAAAACTGGTTACTGAGATTTTATACTAAAGCAAATCACCTTATAATGTATAGTCACTTAAGCACATCTGTTACATTGATGTATCACTGGTTTTATGGACCTGGATTAATTCCAGAGTAAACAGTGAGCACTCTGCAGAAAAGCTGTAAACATAGATACGAGTCATTCCTCTAGAAAGCCCTAGGCATGGTTTGCCAAGGGGCTAAGTGCCTCAAGTATTTTGTCCTTTATTTTGTGTGTGTAGCAGGATCTAATATTCTGCATGAGGATAATTAACATATTTCTCTCTCGTGCTCTCTCTGCTTATGTACACATGTGATGAAATTTGTTCCCACTAATATAGAAGAGAGATCAATCCTAAACTTTTGCTCTAAAGTTACGAAGTGCTTTGAATAGGTTTTATTTAAAACTGAAATTGAAAGCTTTCCTAATGGGAATCGTGTACCCAACATAATGTTTTGTATGAAGTCAAATGTTGCACCTAGCAGCTCCTTTTGGAAATCAGATTGAGTCCGTACATCTAAATGTAACACTCAGTGGCAAAATCTATTAATTTCAAACTCTGTTTGTCTGTTTTTACATTCTTTCCGCTGTCTTAAAAACTTATAACATCTTGGTTTAGAGTTGGACCTTTCATCTTCATTCCTTTTGTTAATTTTGTGACCTTTGCTTTGACACAACCTAGATAAGTATTAATGGGATTTTACACTTCCCCCCCCCCCCCCGCATTCAGTTAGCTGGAATACATTGCTATAACGAGATAGATTGAGATCATTATGAGGACATAAATTTTTGCCCAGAATTCACACATAGTTGGGAATAGGTTCAAAATTGCAATTAAAACTAACAAACAAACCCCATAGTTTTATTTTGATGCATGCTAAAAATGTAAGTACTGAGTACATCTTAATGGCAATATCTCTTTATTATTGGCAATAATAAATTTCTTCTGTTTTTCTACCCCTTTTTCAGTGCCCAGAGGGTTTATAAAACATTGCTGAGGTTTGAAGTCCAAGCAGAAGCAAATTCTTTTGCCACTGGTACTTACCAGGTACAGATGTGGGGGAGTTCTTGTCTTCAGCTCTAAAAAATATTAGAAGGAAAAGTTAGGGAATAACTAACAACTTTGAGGCCAGTGCTATGGCTTGGTGAAAGTAATTGACATGTAAAAGTATTTTAAATTGTTTAATACTAAAGATGTCTAAAATTCTTGCTTGCCTAGAGATGTAAAAATATCAGATACAATAGAATAGGTTACAGGGGATTCCTACTAAGAGCAAAAGGCAAATGCAAACAAATTTTTCGTGGAACTTAATCGGCAATGAATGTGAATTTAGAAGGCTAACCTTAATGCACTGGATCATGACAGAAAATTTAATGGTGACAAAGTGGAAAACAAAATTATTATTATGAGGTGAGGTGCCTTCTGTAGAACTAGCGTAAAAAGCAGCTTGGTGCATATATATGTATGTATATGTATAAATTGCTATGCAAGAATTTCACTTCCAAGTGGTAGCCTTACTATGAGATAGAGGAAGCGTAGGAGAAACGTACAGTTTCTGTAGCTGCAGCTGGGTGAGTACTGTATAGGAGTTATTCTATTTCAGTAAATGCAGTCTAGAAATTGTGACTTCAGCATAGTGGAAATGAGGAATAGAGCAATTCAGATTTAGCTACTATGGACTTTACATTTGCTGTTAATAAAATAATTGGCATGGATATATCAAGGTGCAGCTTCCTATCACTTCTCAACTTCTACCTAATAGCTGGATCTACATGTCCCAACGTGGGACACGTGGCAAAGAAGAGTGAGAGCACAATGTCTTATGTAGAGACCAGTTTGGATTTTTAGGGTAGAGATGGTTCCAAGCAAAGCAAAATCTTAGGAGCCTTTTGAATTCAGAATCTGATTTAGGAATCTGGGCTTGCTTAGTTTTAAATAGAAAAATCCTTTGGGGATGTGAAGAGGGTGAATTTTTAGAAAGTTTGAATCACTAAGTCAGATGTCTCTATTTCAGTTGCATGTGTTGCTTTGAATAGTGTTATGAAATATTAAAGGAATTTTCATTTTAAAAAATGCATTTTTTTTAATATTATGTAACACTGATATAAAGGAACATTATTTTAAGTTGTCTCAAATGAGCTTTGGGGGATTTTTTTTTTTCCTGTTGCCTCTGAAGAGAAAGACTTATTGAGTTTTTCTGGAATTTATCCCTAGTTTACAAAGCCTAAAGTTATTCTTCTCCACTGAAAATTGATTGAATTCCAAGAAATAGCCTGATATTAGTTCAGTTCTTAATGGATTTATTTTAGTCAATTGGGAGTGTCATTGCCTTCTACGACCCACAGAAGATATTATATAAATGATTCTGATATAGTCTTAGATTTGGTATAGAAATTAGAGGTTTCTTTACATCATACATATATATCTTAGCCCAAGAGAGTTAACACTGCATCTGGACAAATGCAGAAGTGATGATACGGGTGCCTCTAATTCTGTCAAGATTTTTACACAAGGTGTTTAAGGTATAGATATTAGATAAATAAAATAGGTGTATTTAGCTGCTGGATACAATCCTTGGTATTTATTAGTGAAAGAAATAGTACAAGTACCATTATAAAATAAATGGAATTTAGAGAGTGCTGGGAATCCTCTTATAGCTAAGTATTAAATAAGATGCCAACACTCAGAATTTGGTCTAAACGAGCGCAACACGCAGATCAAAAGGGAAAACACTGTCCTTAAAGGACAGGTCGTCGCCTTCCCTTGGAAGCGATCAAAGCTTTCCTCATAGGCGAAGTGGTTTAGCAGGGCAGCAGCACACCAGCGCTCTGGCTTCTTCCTTTTCCATGTCCTTTTGCAGTGCCCCCTGCAAGGCTGGGGAAGGTAGACAGCAGAAGGACCTCCTGGAAGAAACGACAGCATGTGTGGTGCGTTTCCCCAGGAGGCTCCATCACATTTGGTTTAAGCATTTCATATTCATACCGAGTCTCTTTTATGCTGCCTTTATGCTGATTATACCTAGAGGCCATTAATAGTTCTATAGTTCGCATAGTTCTATATTTGTAGTTTTGCATGCCATGCATGGTATGCCGTTCTGTTGAAGGGGAATGTTTGACATGGAGCATGAAAGTGTTGAAGTGAATGTACTTGTGTAAATCTCATAGAGGTTGAGGGCGACTTTTCTGCTGAGTTCCCCTTTTATCTGTCAGCTGCGGCATGCAATTTACAGCTCAGATGCAGGGGAAGATGAGGTGGAGTTGCAAATCTTTGTCCCTGTGTCTTTTGCTATTATCAAAAGACAGAAGGGGATGCGTCTGCTGGTGTTTGTTTAGACTGTCCAGGATTAAGTTGGTATCTTTAAGGTCTGGATGGTTAGAGTGCAGAAAAGAGTAATGTGAACAAATTGGTGTGTGTTGCTGAGCCGTCACTGGAGGAACATCTTAGCCTGTCCGTGTATAAGATAAAACTTCTTATGTCGACAAAGACAGAATGGCAGAGAACATGATGTTTGAAGTGAGAATAAAATACTTAATTAGTAGAATTCTGGTCTTCCAAGAGCCTCGTATCAGTAATCCTGATGACATATGTGATGCAGGTACAAGTAACGAGTATAATCCCAGTTTCTTCAAGAGGATGCAGGCGTGTAGTGCTCTGGATACCAGGCAATACAGTGAGTGGATCAGTATGAGAAACAGTTTGAGATCTGTTTGCTATTTTATGTGTGTGTGACCAGTACCAGTCTTAGAAACCATGTCCAGGTCTTATAACAGACCTAGCAAAATGTTGTGAAAACTTCTCCCCTGTAGGAGCAGTTTCTTGTCATCATGAGAGTTTCATTTGCTCTGCCTTGCAGCCAGTCTGCATCTCGATGTATTGCGTTGTATGGCTATTCTTTCTATTTTCCCTTAAACTAAATGAGTGTCATATCGCTACGGAGATGGACATGTCTCCCTGCGTGCATAATATCCTGCTGGGCCGTTCTGTTATGTGGGTGGAGAGATTCTTGGATGAGAAGTGCTAATATACTTACCAATCCTGTCTATGATTTCAGAAGTGCTAATGTGTTTAGATTCACTTTAGCAATCGGATGATCTCAGTAAGTCAGCCAGTCAGTTTTGCAGGGAACTAGTTGAAACTAGTACTTTTTAATGATGAAATTTCATCAGGTTCAAGTTTTGCTGTGTCAGATTTATTGAGCCTTTATTTTCTGAGAGATGTTTTGTCTCTAAGAATGTTTGGAGAGTTGGTGAGTTATCCAGTCTTAAGATTCAGCAGTATTTCTTGCTCTTATGTAAAAGTCAATGTGAATAGAAACCTATCTAAGCACTAAATATGGGTATTTCAAGTGTACTTAAGCATGGACATCATAAATCAGAGAGCTGCTTCTCTCAGGGATATTTTCCATGTCACCCTGTGACTTTTAAAGGTTGGGTTTATTGGTGGACATTCTGAATATGACATTTAATCATCCTAATGCCTTTTGTCTGGTTTACTCAATAGCAGAGGTTAAATTACTATGAAAATTGTCATTGGAATATAGAATGTGTCGGCATGTACAGGTCTGCATAGTGCGCATTGTGGTTTTCCCTCCATGTCTTCTTGGAAAAGCTTAATTTCACTATACCGTGGTGTCATCTCTGATTTTAAGTTGCTTTCCCACCGGTGACTGTAGTATATCACTTTTCTATTTCATTTTATCACCATTCCTTGCAGTTAGTGCCTTAATAGGAAAGCATAGATTTCAGTCCAGATCGATCTATGAGAATGTCACCATTTATCATATTTGACCGTATTTGCTAAGAAAACTTTATACGCTGCCTTTCTTACTATGCTATATATAGCTCTTCTTTATGCAGCCACAGGTATGAACCCTTGAACTGGTTTCTACCCGAAGTGGTGGAAAAAATGCCTTTTTCTTAGGTTTTACCTTGTTCAGACAGAACTGGTTTGATCTCAGCTTCATAAATACAATACATCACAAACCCATACTGAATTGGAAAAAGGGTAACAAGCTTATCTTAAAACTCTAGGATTAAGCATATCAAGCAAAAATACTTGACAGATCCCACTGAATGTACTGTTAAACAATAAAAGGAATGAAAATATTTCATCTTTGGCATGCTGCCTGTTACTATTATAGATGCATGAAAGGTTACGTATTTTGCAAATTAACTGAACTGGTAAGATCCATCTTAACTATAAACCTGGTTTGTAGCATACTTTGATGAAAGTGTTTGATGGCACGCCAGCTTGTCTGCCAATCTTCTAAAAAGGAGATCACTTTGTATTTTTTCTGTAACTTTATAGATCACGTTAAATGCCAGGGTTTCATTTTCTGCTATGTATATAAATGTGCTACATGTCTGCAGCGTATTCTAGTTTCTTGTAACATTTACATTTTAGATTAATCCAGAAACAGAATTAGTATTTAAATATGACATTGCAACATATATTTTGCTGATATCTTAGCGAATGTTTCTGGAAATGTTGCACTTAGATATGGACTGGCAGGGATTCTTAGTGCATTGGTGCCAGCAGCCTAATGTGGAGCAGTGGTTTAATGGGTCAGCAGACTACAGTGGTCTTAGTGCCTATTTTTAACAGATTTTTTTTTTCTAATTTAATAGAAATCTAACCAAATGAAGACTGATGAAAACCGACTAGTTTATCCATTTTCAGTTGATAATCAAGCAACATATAAAAAAGACTTAATCTTTAGAGTATTTAGTGCCTGGATCTGAAGGTGTTTCCTGGGATTAGCAATAATACGTATAATGACAGTGAAAATATCAGAGGTCAGGACTGTGACCCTCTCCTTTTGAAAGTCAAGCACACTGTCATTTTGCATACTTCTGATTTTAGAAGAATGCATTTCCAAATAATATTTTTATTTTCAGAATCTGACATCAAATTCATTAAGATCAGATACACGTGAAAGGAAGTCCAGCATATTCGCCCACTACAGAGATGCGATGCACTGGGTGGAACAGAATGGGAATTGGGGCGAATGAGGTCCCAGCTTTTTCTTGGAGCGGGTTCTTGCTGAGTGTTTAATTATTGCGTGTGACGAACGTCATCAAACTCAGGACAAGGTGTTTTGCTGGGTCAGCATGCCCATTTTGACTGCTTGAACAGCAGATGCTCAGAGCAGTTGAAGCAACGCATGTGAGCAGCTCTGGCCATCCGTAGGATATATAGGATATGTGTGACAGATCTGTATATAGTCTGCTGTGCTCACTGTGTACCTGTCAGAGGACTTCTTGACTCTTCTGCCTTGCCACGGCTTTCTGACACGTGCTTCGTAATGCCTGTCATGACATAATCATTGGAGACACTGCAACATCTGCTTAGGATTTCTCTTTTTTTTTTTTTTTCCCCTCTCCTCTATATATAGGAGAAAAAAAAACCCTTTTGGATAGAGGCTTTCTACTTGGAATTGTAGCCTGCTGCCTATTGAAGTTAGGATAAAATATTGCTAATAGTCCTGGAAGCTTCTGTAGGTTTTTATGGATTGAACACTAAGGGCATGAGAAGGATAAAATTTCTCTTTAAAGGAGTATTTTTTTTTATAGCTGTTGCTTGTGGCTCTTTAAAGATTTGCCCTTTGGTTTACGCTTTCTACTGGTGTTTATCACTGCCTATGAAGATGCGCTGCATTTAATAGAAAAAATAGAAAATTAGGCAAAGCTTTGAGTAAAAATGTTATAATATGAAGATGGCTTTATTGGCCATTGAGTTGGGTAAAATTGGATAAAATAAATAATATTAAAATATATTCTAAAATATGAATATCTTTGGGAACAAAATAAGCGGTTTGCTGCAATGAGTGTTAAAGTCTGAAGAATTACAGGTGGAAGTTTGTAGGATGAATGTTTCCATTGTTCTTGGTATTGGAATTTCGAATATAGAATTTATTGTGAGATTACATCTTTCTGAAAGAAGTGTTCAACAAGAGCAGATTAAGCTGTCGTAATTAGCACAGCTGTTATTTCATTTTTATTTTATTGATCTTTGTTTTAAGAATGCAAAACTGCGTAAGTGTATTTTTGCATCTCATGCGGTCCTATTTATGAGAACTTCTATTTAGACTAGAGTGGTAACAACACGCGCTCCCTGTCTCCATTGCCATGGTTGCTGTGATTTGTTACCCACTTACTTTGTGTTCCTGCTATGGAATCAGATGAGAAAAATCCAAATGTGACACTCAATCACTTATTAATAAAGATATTTCATAGAAAGTCAGCAGTGTTTGCTGGGCTGAGAGATACTGTAAGTCCCAATAGGAGGTTGCTTCGTTATTATTTTTTTTAAAAAATAAAATCTTGGTTTTGGCACTGTCAGTGTTTTGATTCTGGGCTTTAATTAAGCTACTGTCGTGATGTTTTGCAGTGTAAAGCAAGAACTCGGGGCACTTATAAATGCTTCTTCCTTAAACGCTCCGTAGATGTAAACCGAGATGATGCTGTCCACGTTGGCAGGAGGGAGCCATGGAGGATCCCCAACCAAAGAGGGAGGACTGAGCGTTGCTCCTTGGAAGCCGGAGCTCCCTGGGTGCTTCATCAGGGAAGCTTTCCTGGGCTTCAGAGGTGGAAAATTTCAGCAGAGCACAGGCTTTGGCAGCCCCACAGCCTCCCTTGCTCCAACTGAAACCAGTAAATTGCCCTTTCCAGCACTGATTTAAACGAACCTGGCTCCTGCTGTGTGGTATTTATAGCTTGCTTGAGCATGCGCTCACGAATGTTTTTCCGTGACCTAGTAATAGCTGTCGCTGATAGCTTAGATGATTTCAGCCCTTCAATCTGTTTATTATTAGGTAGTAGTCTACTATTATTATTGACTTACGGTAGTAACTCCGCAACCTCCAGACGTGGTTATGGGTAGCTGTATTTCTCGGTCAAGACAAACTGAGTTAGCTGAGGACAAGCTGCTGTCATATGTGGAAAATATATACCTGAAAATTAGAAACAATTGAAATGAAAGGCTTGTACCTTAGAAACAATTTAGTTGTTTGAATTGATGCTGCTCAAGGAGTAGGCAAATAGGGGTACTATTGGTGTTTTGCTGATTAGATTGCCAAGCACCTTTTCTATTCTGGTCCGTCTAGTTTCTTTGCTCACTTCTGTGTATAGATACTTGTAGCTTAGATTCCCCCAGGCAAATGCGTAGGTGGCACTTAAAGTATTCAACGGACTAGTCTCTGCACCATAATATATCATTGCCTAAGAAGGAATCATGACTTTCTTAGAAGAAATCAATTAAGCTGGAAATAATTCTGTAAAAGAGCTATAAGAATAATGCCATTTGGGGGGATATGAGATATTATTTGACCTAAATAGGGGAACTCTGGAACAAAAAAAAAGGAACTATTTGTTCATTCACCTTGAAATGTAACCAAATGAATCCCCCCTGCCTAGTGTGATCCTACGCTGGTTACTGGGCCAGGGAGCTGTGTTGCCTCTCCGAACTGTGTGGTTCCTTCTCTTGCTGTGGTCGTGTGGTGAACCCTGCACCCGTTTATCTAGGCGAACGGTGTTAAAAATGGCACTACATCTTCTTTTTGTTTGCTTGTTTTCAGCTCTTTTATAGTGAAAAAGCAGAAGGAAGCGAGGAGAGCAGCCAGCTCCAGGTGACTGGCCAGCTGCCTGTGGATCACCACCAGAAACTGCTCCACAGATTGCAATTTGAAAGCCATTAATATAATGGATAAAGTCTATGAAGCATTTTAAAACCTCCCTTGCTTATTGTGCTGCATTTTGCAAGCTAGGTGACATCAAAAGAATTGGTTCTGGCTCAGACCAACTAATAAAAATGGATAAGGCCTATTTTATGCTGAATATCAGTAAAAGCATGTGCAGAAGATTACATTTAAGATTCTGGCTTCTACCCAGAGCACAACAAAGTCTATCTTATCCCCATCCATCAATGCAGAACTTGATAGGTTTGGAGACCCCAGACTTCTGTCTCCTTCTATTGAAGCATGAAGAAGCAGCTTTGACTTGCATGTAAATCACATGAACAGGACGTTATTCCCGGCTCCCTCCTTGCCTCCTGCACGACTGTGAAAGAGGTGGCAAAATCATGCAAGCCATTTGAATGAGGCTTTCCAAATGATCAATACTTATAGCTGATACTAATAGCAAAATGCTAGTCACACCAGTTCCTGTGTCGCTATTATGAAAGGGCTGATAGAAAAAGAAAAGTGTGGCTAATTCTGAGGCAGGTAACAGTTTTCCAGAGTCGAATGAAAATCATATAGTTGTTTTTATGCCTGTGCAGCTCTGATTATTGCTCTTTTTTTTTTTCTAGTCAAGCCCATTTTTATTTGTAGCTGATGTTTTTGGTTCACTAGTCCAGCATGTACCAGCGTTAGCCTCCAGATCTCAACAGCATCCCGGTTATGGGGCTCTCGCGTGCCTGACTGCCTCCCCAAAGAGAAAATCCGCTAAGTGAACTTGACAGATTCCAGACTGTCTCCATATGGCAGGGACGAGGCTGCGGCTTCCGAATCTGCCCGGGATTCAAAGCTGCTCTCACCTTATTGAGATGGCAGCATTTGCATCCCAGGCAAGTTCCCCTTTTTTGGGTGTTTTGGCTGGTGCTCGAGTGCAAGCCGAACTCTCTGCTGCGTGTGCGAATTGAACGCAGCAGGACGGGGAGTAGGACCTGGCTTTCCCAATAGCGTTTGTACCAGAGCAGAACTGAGAAGGAGCCTGTGCTTTAGCTGCTCGGAGTCTTTTGCAAGTGTGTGAGGCTCGGGGCACAGGCGCTAAATGGACCAAAATGCCAGAAAATTTTGGGGAAAAAGGAAAAAAAAAAAGAAGGCAGAGGCTGTGAAAGTATTTTTGTGCTAATTGAGTGCTTGTCCATTAGTTGTGATTTAACTGTTAACAGTTTAGTGTTGTTTTCCTGGGTTTAAAACACGGCAAACCTATATTCTGTCAATATCAGCGTATCGGGTTTTCCAAATTGAATCGGGGGGCATCTGTGAGAATTGGGAGCAGAATTCAGAGGATCTTTGGCTTCACGTTTAAACCGATGCTGCATGGGGCAGGTAGCCTCAAATCAGCCTCCCAAAATGGGGTTTTCGTAAAGCAGAAGGTTGGTAGAAGAAAATACCTCTGGAAACACACATGTACTGTGAGTAAAATAAAGCATGTTACTATTTGTCATCTCAGTCGTCTTTAATTGAAACATTAATTTTATTGGATTAAAAAGGGAATCACAATTGTTTGATCTGTTGTCTGATTGTAAGGAGTGGTTTCACCAGGTTAAGGTTGCTAAAATTGTTAGGTTTAAATAGATCATCCTTAAATTTATTTACAGCATGAATGGTGTTAACAGCATTAACACCATTAATTTAGAAAGAAGTAGTAGAAAAAACATCAGACATGGTTAGTGCTTTTTCTCTAAAATCGAGCATTGTTTAAAATAAAAAGCCTCAAGTTAGAATTGCTGTATTGGGATTGATCCAATTGTAGAAATATAGTAATACTGTATTTCCAATACTATAATTCCAATACTTTTACAAAAACATCGTAAAATTAATCTGAAATTCAGCAGTTAAATTTCATATTGGAGTGATAAGTAACTGAATTGACTAAAGTAAACAGAAAATGTTATATAAATTCTCTGGATTGATTTTGTCCTTTCTTAGCAAAATAGTGATTTTTCTACTGGTTATTGGTTACAGGTTTGGGTATTCAGTTTTTAGAGAAACCCTGGATCATACAATAGCGATTTCTGTTGAGTTCCGTTTCCTCCACGTGATCCCCATGTTTTATGTGGCACGGGTCTTGTAATTGTGCATATGACATACCATATAACAAACTGTTTATATAATGCTTACATATTGCTTACACGATGCTTGTTCTGCAGATAGCAAACAAATAGGTTAAAATTCACCTTGGACCCGGTGCAATTCTCTTTCTCATAACCTGCTTTCCTGCTGTGTGTGTCAGGTGAAGTCAGGTTCCCAGTAGAGCTGACGCAGCAGATAGAGGGGGGGATTCCTGTGTAAGGAGTTCACAGACCACATGCAGAGAAAAGCCCCTTCATGAGCTGCACTGGTGAAATTATTAAAGCTGCTTTAACTGAAGTGATGTAACTATCTTGACTGTGCTGCACGTGGGCATGCCTTGCTCCAAAATCGGAGCCGGCGGGAGGAGTGGGATGTGTAGCACAGACGCCTTCCCACATTGAGGTATCGTTGCTGGGAAGGAACTCTTAAATATGAGATGGAATTCTTTTAGTTTATACAAATACAGTGTTTCCTTGGAAAAACCACTCTCGGGAGAGGCTTGGAAGGGACGCTCTGTGTGTCTGAGCTGTCTTCTAGGTGTGGTCAACACACATTAGTAAAGCACAAGTAAAATCCTTTTCTAGGGCAAATTGGTTTAATCTCTTTTATTTCCCTTAAGTGAAATAAATCCCTGTGTTCATGCTGTGCTTTTAGAGTTGTGTAGGTCTTTGTTTTCAGAGGTGCACTGACATAAAGGGAATATGGGGAATACCCTGATGCCTCTTGTTAAATAAATTACTTGGTGTGGAGACAATGGTAGTAGTTTTTATAGTGGTGTGGTGTGGTTTGAGAAACTTAGAAAAGAAAGATCTGAGAGTAGTGTTTGGGGAATCTTCCAAGTGTTTGCCTCCTAGAGGAACCTCCAGCTTAGTTGTCCAAGTCCTCTGCATTCAAGTCTGATAAAATGTATAGGTAATTTAGAGCAAATTTAACCAAGTGAGGCTACCTCGCTACTTTGGGTACCAGTGCACTAATAGGAGAAATAAAGTACTTAGTAAATTGTGTTTGAACAAAATCTGAGATTATGTGATGCAATTCACTTAGGTATTGCTGACCCGCACTAGAAAGGAGGTCCTTAGTGTCCTCATAGGCAGTGGATGGTAACGTGATCCAAAGAGGTGCCCACACTCTACCGAGTGTTTGTTCAACGGCGATGGAGTTTCTGGCCCACTGCATGAGTGATAAAGGGAAGAGTGCAGTTTCATGGAGTGTCTTCCAACAGCTGGTTCTTGAAAACCCAAGCTGTTATGTTTGCTCCTGCAGAATACTTTTTGTCACATACTAGCAATCTCTAACTGGTTTCAAACTGGGAATTTATTGTCTCTCCTTACATTTAGACTTCAGCGTTCTCTTCCGTAGAGATCCTAGCAGAGCGGTTTGCTATATTTAGGATGCTAATGGCAGTCCCTGTACCTCAGCAGAGGGCTCTATTATTAAATTGACAGAATGTCAGTAATAGAGATCAGCTATAACTCGCTCTGCATGTCATTAACAGGGAAAATCACAAGCTAGCTCCTAACAGTGATCAAAATTCTATTTCTTATTGATTGCTGTGCTAGACCTAGAACAAAATCCTTGGATGTGTTTCGGTACCCAACAGGAATTTGGAGCGCTTGGAGCCAGCTTTAACCGCCCGAATAGTTAATACATTAAATTTATCCCCCAGAAAGGGGATTAACCTAAGTTAGTGAAACTTGGGGTGAGGTCTTTTTAGATTTAAAAGAGATTTCCCACTTATCTATTTTTGATTGTCATATATTGCAATGTGCTTGTCCAAATCTACCCACATGGCACTATGCAAATAAGGCACTCCCACGTAGTGAATGTTCTGCACAAGAAATCATGAAACGCCCAAGTAGCTGCTTTTTTCCCTTTTAACAAATGGAGCCCTAAAAGTTATTCTAACGACCGTACAATTCTGCCCACCAGCCATGGATAATGCAGGGCATCTTTAAAGTAGGTTGTTTTATAAGCTCTTAGAAAGAAATGAAGCAAAAAATGACATTTTTTTGTTTCAGCTCTAGCAAGTTGCAGGTTATTTGAAAAACTCACCTACACAGCAAGTTAAGATGGAAAACGAACTAGTTGAATTCCCTATGCTGCTGATCCTATTTCTGTTTAAGTCAATAGTAAACTCGCATGGGCTTAACTAACAAACTCTATAACCCTGTCTGCAGAAATCTGGAATGATAGACTAGGGTAAGGATCATTTGCTTTTAATACTTTTCCCAAAGCATCAGCTGCAGTCATGTTGATGGAGAGAAGGTATTAGCCAATGTTGTCTGATATGCTGTTTTGCGCAAAAGTAGTAAAACTGGGATGTTGATTATGCTCTAATTTACAGTATAATGCACGGTTTAATTTATTTGCTTTGTCAGATGAGAAAAGCAAACTCTAATATAGAAAAGCAAGCTCTAATATGTTGGTCAGATTCAAAAACAAATTATTTCCTTTCACACCTTCAATACCGCCTACACAGTGTATTCTTTTACTGTCTTCTTACATAGGCTTTGGTCTTGTGACATTGATGAACGTTTCTTGTGTCCTGTTTCGCTAGCAGATTTATTTCAGAGGAAGCTATAGGAGCCCCTGTTTATGTGTTTGTGTTGAGAGAACTGTTGATAAGGACGTCTAGAGTCCTTGGGAGGTGCATGCAGTGCTAGATGCATGTAAGAATTATCAGGGGTTTTTAGCTTCTATAAAAGCACATAATAAAAATTTTTCTTTTACAAAACAAACTAATGCAAGCTAAAACCATACTAAAAACAAAAGCTAAAACCCTAGCTCAAAAATGTACTAAATGTTTTATAAATCCTTCATTGCTCCTTTACCACGTGGATGAAAGCAGTCATATGAAAAGCTGGATTCTTTTCTTTATATGTACTTCTACTTATGTTTGGTTTTATTAATCAAAATGAATTTAAAAAAATCCCTGAAAGTATTTGCTGCGTAGTTCTTAATAGCTCAGTGGTTGGACTTCTTATGTTGAAATGAGTGCGTGTTGAGAACCATCTGTTTCCTTGGAATTAAAAGGACTACGTTCATTAGGAGAAAGTGTGTAACTGGTACTTAAAAATAATCAAATTTAGACTAAATTTAAGTTGGTATGTAATCTTTCAACCAATTCATATGCAATTAGTGTTATGCTTTTGAAACCATTAGAATAACAACATATTTTAAATTTCAAAAACTGTAAGTCTTTATAGCTGATCTTGGAGGTGTTTTTTTTTTTTTTTTTTTTTGCATTAAATCAGAGACGTTAAGTCTCGTATACCATACTGAAGACCTCATCCTAATTAGCTGAGTGGGGATATGAGCAATGTATAGGCCTTATTCTGGTCATCTTTACAGATAATTTGTCAAGTAGTTGTATGGATTAGAAAGCAAATTCCTATTTCCATTTTAACGTGATGAAAATTAGGAGAGTGGTTACTTTTCTCACTTGAATCAAAGGCTCTTCCTTCTGCTTTTGCTGGTGACAGTGCAATTTCAGGGCTCGGGTGTCGCTGATATCATCACCTTCCTCCTGGCAGAGCCACAAAAGCCTGAGCCAAGTCACTTGGCAGGCACATGGGGGAGAATATAGACTTTTTGTCTATATTACTTTGTTTCAGTTGCAAATATTTTTGTGTTTGCTTTAGCGGGGGAGTTGTCCTTTCTAAGTCTGATCTTGCACTTTCTGTGCTAGGATCTAAGGTTTATATTTTGGGGCTAGTGTTTGTTTTTGGTTGTGTTCATAAATAACAGTGATGAGCTTCTGTATATCCAGGGAAGTATGGCAGAAGCACCGGAGTGTACAGAGTTCGCAGAAGAGGACATAAGTCATTTGCCGGTCAACCCTGAGTCTTTTAAATTCTGAAAAGGGTTTTGGTAGGTCTGGTTAGATCTAGTTACCAAAAACACTGGCAAGCCTGTGATTCAGAGGAAGAGGCTGGAGCTTAATGAGGACTATTTAATGCATTTTCCTAAATCCACAGAAAGGGAAATCTTTATTCCGAAGGAATGGATGTTTCCTGTTAGGAGTGTTCCGCAATTTTTAATGAGCGTTTCTCTTTTTTCCCATTAGCTTCAACACTTGGATGCCAGAACGCTAGTCCTCAGCACCGGGATTTCTAGCAGTAATAAAGCACTTGAGGTGGTATTTAATTAAAGTAGAGCGGTGGCAGGAAAGACCCAAGCAGGGCTGAAGCGCTAATCCGTTCACGTTGCTCAGTGGCCCTCGGAGACCGTGATTGATGAGTTGATTTCTCTGCACGTCTTTGTTGTCTTCCCATGGTGATACCTGCGGGCAGAGGTGCAGCACGTTTCCAGATGAGAGCTCCCCACCAGTATGAGCGAACGTGAGGGTAGGGTAGGGTGGAGAGCTCCCTTAGCTCTTCAACAACACGTGAAAAATGAAAGAAACGGTTACAGTGGGTGACGCGACTCCCCTGTTTGCTGCTAGTGCGTGTAATATTTTGCCTACTTTTACCCCGAAAACACGTGTCCCTACCCCTCTGTCCTGCCCGTGCCCTCTCTGTTCAAAACCCAGGTCCCGCTTTGGAGCGGTCTTGCCAGGTGGTGGGACCGCAGGCTGCCTGGAAGGACAGACTGTACTGACTGCTTTGATTCCCGAAGCCAAAATACATTGGCCGGGAGTTTCTTAAAGACAGATACTTTCCTTGGCACTAAAAAGAATTGTATTATCCTATATTTTGTCTATCCATTGTGTTTTGCTGCATTTGCACATGGCTTTAAAGGGTACCCCATGAGGATACTGTGCTTACAACTTGAAACGTGTGTAAGAGCAGAGGTTTTTCTGTCTTGGGATTCGGAGATTCCCTATGGGACTCCCTGAGCTCCTCACGATCCGTGTCGGAGTCTCCAAGCTGAGCTTTCACGTGGGACTAGGTCTCTGTTTCAGCATGTGAGATGCAGTCCAGTTCCCCAAGTAAACCTCTGCTGCGTTTGGATGGTCCTGCTAGTACAGAGCGTTTGCTTTGGCAGCCGAGGCGGCCAGCGGAGCCCGGGACTGTGTGAACGGGAGCGTGGCCAGCAGATTGAGGGAAGTGATTATCTCCTTTCCTTGGCGCTCGGCAGAGCTCCTCAAGAATCCTGCCTCCTGCTTGGGGCCCTCCAATGCGAGACAGCAGGTGGACACCTAGAGTAGCTTTGGCGGTGAGCCCCAAGGTGGTCATGTGCAGGAGGGCATGTGCCCACGAGGAGGTTGTCAGGAGGCTGGAGCCAGGGATGTGCTGGGGAGGATAAGAGGCAACAGGCATAAATTGGAATCCATTTCGAACTACATATGAGGAAAAGGGATTTTCTCCTGAGAGCAGGTAAGTATTGGAACAGGTTGCCCAAAGAGGTTGAGCGTCATTTCCATCCAGAAGAAGAGCATTGTTAACATTTCTGCGTTTTTTTTTTCAGAATCTGCACTATGTTAGTGGTTGTTTGCCATGTTAATTAAATCATGCCAGCCCTTTCATTGCTGATTTTTGTTTTAATTGCCATTACAGAGTTTGAGAATTGTATTTTTTTTTGCTTCATTTTCTTCCTAGAACAAAGGGAGCTTTCTTTGCACCTGGGAGATCTGTTCAAATCAAAGAATAGTAGCAGATTTAGGATGGCTGCCCAGGAAGACACTGCAAATAGAGAAGAACAGAAGCCTTAAACTTCTTAATCTCATAAAGGGAGCATAATTACACTTATTGTGGCATAGGTAACATGAAAATTATAGTTAAATACTCTGAACTTCCATAGCTAGATACTTTAACACAGCTGTTGTCTAAAATGCAGTCTGAAACTAGCTTATTGCCATTTAAATTTGCTAATCTGATGTGCAAGTCTTCAGTAAATGTTGCCTGTACCTCTCAGGTGTCCTATCTCTTGCCTATGTCCCATCAGGTATAGAACTGGTCCAACTGCACCTTTCTGGCAGGTCTCTGCAGGACCTGGAATGCTCTGACACCATTTTGACGTTAGAGGTTGAAGTACCTAAACAGGTTTGTACAGGGGCCTGTAGGGACAGGAAGGGAAAAAGGAAATAAATATTTTAAAAGATATTAAAATAAAAAGGGATCATCCATGGATACCTGTGTAACCTAAAGTGTTGCCATCCCTTCTGTTGAGATTTTAGGCAGGTTTCCATCTCCCAGGCATCCCTCAGCTTGTCTATCAGGTATTTGCTCTTTTGCAGTCTCTCCCCCATAGGAAGGAACGTGTGTTCTCAAGCTCGGAAGGATGTTCATTTTTCTGAGTTCACGAGCATAGCTTTTCTCCTTGTCTCGTCTCAGATTTGGAAGTGATTTGGCAGTGCCGCCGGTCCTTGTGTTGCCTGTTGCTGGAGGGGTGTATCTGAAGTATTGCTCCCTCCCTTGCTTGTTCTCCCACAATTAAACCAACTACCAAGAGAGAGCATTGCAGGAGTGTCTGTGGTGCTTTCAGATGTTACTGCGCTCTAGCTGGGGGGGAACACTCCCATGGCTGAGATGGAAGATGTATGGCCGAGGTTCATGTGATTCACTGCAGAGGTGGATTACATATTCTCTACTATTTTTGGTATCCAAAAAAGCTAAAGCAGCACAAGCATGGAAGACGCTCCCAAAATTCCTCTGAGCTTGCAGATGGTGATATTTTGGGTACTGCCATTTGTGTAGCAATCATCTGACTGCAATGTGTGTTCATAAAACCTGTACCCATCCCAGAATTTAATTTAACGGGGTAAGTATATCAGTAACTAGGTCAGACTTACTACACTGTAACCGTACTTCTGTTTCCGTGTCCTGGCGCAGCTCAGTGGTTTTGAGTTACAAAGCAGTAACAGTTTCTGAAAAGCAAAAGCACTGATATGTGAAACGAGAAAGAGGAACAAGTTTAGCAGAGTATTTGCGTGGAACATAATTCTCTCTCAGAAATGAGATGCAGCCTTGTACAGCGAGCCTGCACATTTCTTCCTTACCCCCAAGTGCCTTCAATGCTTTCTCATTTACAGCAAAAAAAAAAAAAAAAAAAAAAAAATTGGATTATACTTGAATATAAAATGTTTGGATTATATTGAACTTCTAATCCTAGTGAACTATAGTTCAGGTGAAAGGACTTCCTTATTAGAGATCAACCTGTAGGTTTCTCCATTTCTCTCATGAATGTCTTGAGAGCATCTCTGAGCTCTTTTGCTTCCATGATCGCTGATTATGTTCCTAAAAACATATGTGAAATCTAATTTTCTTATGAATTCTTTTTCTCCCAGATTATTCTTTAGTAGCACACAGCAGGCAAATGCAGTTGCAAAATGCTTTTGTTAGGGCCGTATTAGTTGTTGCTTTCCAAATCCTGAAATAATCTCTATTTCAACACGCAGTATTTTGGTATACAGGTAATTTCTACATAAAACTTAACAAAGATTATTCTCTACAAAAAAGACAGAAATTATTTTCAAAGATTTCAGCCAAATAAGAGAATTTGAAGAGCTACAGTGCCAATATGGGCTTGTTTGCATCAGAGAGTTGCACTGGTAAATGGAAAGTGTCCTTTGCCTGAGGTGCTGCAAAGGAGTGTTAACTGCTAAATGGTAAATGTTTGGTCTTATACTCTCTGTGTTTTTTCTCTCTCTGTAATTTTACTTAAAATACTCCTTCAACTAAGGCAATAGGAGTTACCCTTCAGCTAGGCTAAGTGTATCAGTGCCGAGCTTATAGGAGCTTGCAATTTTTTTCATCTAGTATTTTATTTGAACTGGTGCTCTGTTTTGGCCTTTCAGCTTCATAGAATTAATGTAAGATGCTGGCTAGCAAATTCCAGACCTCAGTAGTGAGCTATGCATTGTAATTTTTGTTTTATATAGCTAAGAAATTGAATCAAGATGTCTTAATATACTGATGCCCAGAATAATACTGCTATGTCCGATACTCCAAGCTCTTTGCATAGAGGAATGGAGATTTTTGTAATGTGTGCTGCTTATATTGTTTGAATTAATGCGGTATTCTCTATTTAATTGGAAATACTTTATACTGTAACTTGTTGCTTCCAGAGTGTGCGAGAGTTCTTGAGTACAGATTATATTTAAGTGGTGTTTGATCTGTATTGCTAACACGAGTTTAAAATAATAACTTGAAAAAATCAGCCTGTAACTCTTCTCATAATGTTCTTATCAAACAATACTTTTCAAATCGATTGGCTCTGCTGAGCTTCAGAACTCCCCCTTGGATTTTGTTCTTAATATGACACAACCTACATATGCTGCACCAGAGACTGAATTTGGAGTGTGTTGCCTTTGTTAATTAGTGTCATTAGTCACTGAAGACCTCTTTATTGGAGGATTCAAATCTGCTTTTTCCTCCTGTGTCCATTTAAAGTACTTTGGTTTTTTGAAGTTGGTTTGTTTGTTTGTGTTTGGTTTTTTCTTACCACTTTATGAAAACCAACAAATGGGAAGGGCATACCTGTGGCAAGTGTTAAAACACCTTTTAATCTCCAAATCCTGGGACCAATAGCTACAATTGCATCTGACCCGTAGAAGGGGCTGCTCTAAGCTGTGCTACTGTGGTAGCCTCTGATTCCCGCTCAGAATTGCTCACAATTTTCATATTTCATGTTATGTACTTAGGTATAGTTCCTGTAGCGTGTGTGCCAAGCAGAACAGCGTTTGGGATCTGCTGTGCTTGGAATTGTTACAATAAATAAAAAGAGAGAGAATCAGATTTTTACAGCTGGCTGTAGGAGGAAGTAGATAAAATGATAAAGGAACAGTCTGAGGGAGGCAGTTTTGATTTGAAAGGAAAAGGGAACTAAAAAAAGATGGAGTGAAATGCTTGGCAAAACAAACTTAATATGTTTGTAGAGGCAGAATTCTGCATCTTAGGCCCATATTTTGGAGTCTAGATTCTCTTCATACAGCTGCCTTGTGTTCGGTGGTAGATTGAGGCTGCCAGAGTACAAGCTAGATAGATACATAGATCACTGAACAGTTTCAATAAGAAGAATAAAATTTATGTCTTTTTTGCTGTTATTGCTTTTATTTCATGGCAGCCCAAAGCTGAGGCACAGTGTTGGGGAAACCTGACTTGAATATAGGAGTCAGGATATTCTTAACTTGGACCTATCGGGAGGGATTTGTCTCATTCAACATGACGTGACCGGAGAGAAAGCAAGCAGTGAGCTTTCCAGGGGATAATTCATACCATCCTAGCATAGGTACCTAAGATGGATGCTGCTCGCGCTGTATGGATTATCAAGAAGGTCTAGATGACTAAAGTGACCAAATCTTAAAATAGCTAAAGCTAAATAAGATGAATTTCACTCTTTGGGAGGTGGGGAGGGCATGATAAGGAGTAGGAGTCCTCCTTTTTCTTTAGAATTGGGATGAGAAGATGTATATTGTCTGAAGAATTTTATAGAAATCTCTGCTGCGATTGCCAAAACTGTAAACAGGTTTTTTTAGCTGCCTCTACAATACCTTTAATTCATTTCTGATGGATTTAATAGTGATTTTTTTGTTGCTGTTTTTTCATGTGAGCCATTAAATGTGTGGGGAGAAAGCAGATTTCAATAAACCCTTACCCTACCCCTCTGTATTGTGTTGCTCAAGCACCTTGTCATTTCTGAAACAGAGCCCCTCACATGCCTGAGTCTACTAAGTATGACAAAAATTAGTAGGCATTACTGAGCTAAAAAAAATTGTTCTTTTTTAGCATGTGCTCTTAACTAGGAGAAAGCAGATGATGTTGCTTTACTCCCCCTCCCCCAAAATTAGCATCACTCATTATACGTGTTTCTGCTTCAAGGAAAGTGTCTTGCAGAAGCAGACTTCAGAAGAACGTAAGTAATTGGCAGTGCACATTATACTCGAACTGAGTTCAGGCATACTAGGTGTGCATTAAAAAGACAATGGAATAGATTAGTTTGGGGGTATATTGCATATCAAAATTATTCTATACAGATATCAGAATATTAAATAAAAGGAAAAGGCTTCATAAAGCCTCCTATAATCCCTCCTGGCATGGGTAGATGAGTAGATGTTCAGGTTTTTTCCTTTAACTATGCTGATATGATTAAATTTAACTTGACACAAGTGATGTACTATACCATGTGATTGTAATATTTAAAAGAAAAACCACTTTTCTGACTGAATACCTACTAGCTATAAATTTCTGTGTAGCTATATCTAATCTGAATTTCTTTTGCAGCTAGAAGCTGCCTGAATACTAACACATTTGCTGTATTCTCCATCTCACTGGGTGCACACTCAGCAAATACCGAATACTATTTCAATATTTTCAGATAGCTTATTTCATCTTAAAAAACTATTTTAGTGTAAAAGATAGCCAGTTCATTTCGTGTGTATTAAAAGCAATTTTAAAGCTATAATTCTTCTTTCCCAAAATAGTCTATGCAGATGCTTATTTTTGCTAATTCTAGGGCTTGGGTGCTGTTGCTTTTCTAACTGCTGCTGCATGATATAAACACAAATGCTTTTGGATGCTGTAGCTGTAAATTAGCCATATGTCTCTGGTAAATATGCTGAAGTTTTTATCAATGCTATCTCAGTTTTGGAAATATATTTCTTTCCATTACCTCTCCTTCCCCTCCATAGAGGCACAGAAACAAAAAGTAACCTGCAAAGAAGATCATTTGTGTGCAGCCCTACAACGGGTATTACTTTAAAATGAAGCATTGTTGAAGGCAGTGCTTACCAGTGTCAGGCACCTTTAACATGTTGCAAGGGCCAGCTTTACAGCAAGATTTCCTGTTGTGATTATGTATTGTATATGTTCAGCTTTATCAAGAGGAGCTAGCCAAATAAAGAAAGCTCTAGAGAAGGTGTGCAGGAAGAAATATAGTTCTGCAGGTTTCAGGGCAATGTTGCAGGGCAAATACCCCTGCAGATGGGGTAACTAAAATACAGTGATAGATCAACCATTCCTTCCATAGGAAGAAGCATTCTAGAGATTTAACAATATGGGACTTAGCAATCAGTGTGGTCAGGGAAAGTCTTTCAAGTCACACAGAAGCCATTAAAGGATTTTGTTGTTGTCATTATTGTTCGGTTTGTAACTGCAGATTCATTGTGGCACTCTATTAATAGAGAGGTCTTTATTTTGAGATAGCTGTGATGTGTGTTTAGAAATAGACATTACGTGTTGCATAGGCAGTTTTGCCATTTTCATCTCGTTGGTGAGATTTACCTTACTTTAACGGTGTAGTTTAATTTACCAACAGCAAGCATTGTTGAAGTAAATAGTTAGTACTTAATTGCATAACAGTATCTCAACGTCAGCATTAACCAAGGTATGTAAATGACAGAGGGGTAAACAAGCATAGCAAAGTGTAGCAGGGCAGAAAGCCAATCTCCCTGACCCTCGTGCCCAATGATATTTTGATAGGTGTTTTAATCTTTGCAGTAAGTAACATCAGACATAACATTCCATAATTTCATTTCGGCGACAAAATACGAACGCTGCCACAACTGGTATTAACAAGATGGCACTGGGTGGTAGCTGGTCCTCACCGCTCTGGTCATCTGTGTTCCCCATAAATGGCAGGGAGATATGAAAGAAGAAGGGGAAATGGGCATTGTCTGAAAGCAGTGCTACCAGCTCATTCCTAGATTCTGAATATCTTTACTCTTTCTGAATAATGTAAAGATGGGAAACAATAAAATAGTGAATTTCATAGGCTTTAAAACTATATTGGACTCCACAGAAATAACTGCTGCTTAGTTTTCATTGAAATTTATAAAATGGTAGGTCACGATTCTCACCTCTTGGAACTGATAATTATGATATATGCATAAATTAAATTTGTAAGTATTCTTTCATATTTGTTAAAAAAAAATATTGGAGTCATATTTAAACAAAACTCTGTGTAACTAAAAGCTCCAGGTACAGTGCAGAATACTTGTGGTTCATGTATACGTTGGGATGTTGTTGTGTGTGATCTCTGTGAACAGCAGAAAAAGAAAGGGAGATAATTGAATTTCAGTTGCAGCTTAAAAGACTCGGTGTCGATGGACAGTCTGTTTCCCAGGGCAAATAACCAGGCACTTGCTGCTGTATTTTAATGCCTTTATATATACAAAGTAAATTTGACAATACAAAGTAAATTTGACAGTGGTTCAGTAAATGTTCAGTGAAGATATTCCTCAAATTATTACTCCATAATACGTTAATTAGCCTAAGAAATTCTATTTTGTTTCCTTGCAACTGATCTGCAGCCCCTTCAGTCATGCTAATGTAATTACTTCATAGAACTGAAGAACCATAGAAATACTGAAGGGGCAGCCAGAGGTCATCCGGTTCAAACTCTAAAATTTCTTAAATTTCTAAGCGCACTAATAGTTGTTGAACTAAATTAGCCACCAGGCTCCTTCTGCTTCTCCTCTCAGGGCACATGCTCTTGACTGCTGACTTGTTGGTAGCCCCGGGAGTGTTTCTGCATCCCTTTTGAACTGAAGGGTGCCAGAAACAACAAGCAAGCCAGATAAATAGAGAGCTAGTAATTTACCTTGGCCATGTTTCTTCTAATGTAGGCTAGCAGTTTTTTGGCCTGTTTTTGATGAGAGCACACCTTCAGTTCTTCATCAGCCCAGTGTCCTCGGGTCCTTTTCAGCAGAGCTGCTGTTCAGCCAGTGGTTTCTAGGCTTGCCCTCTGATAGCCGCCCCTTGGAGTTACTGAGTCCCTGGGGCAGAACTTGGCACTCTTCCCTACTGACCTTGAGGAGGCTTCTGAGTGCCCCGGCCTCAGGTTTATCAAGGTTTGTCCCTCTGGACTGAGGCTCCACAGGCCAATGTTAGCTGCAGTGTTGCTGAGGACACGCTCTGTGTCCTTATTGAAGAGTATGAGCCCCATACAGACCCCTGGGCTATTCCACTTATCCCCCATCGTGTGCAAGATATTAAGCCATCGACCTCAGAGCCTGAAAGTCCAACTAGTTTTCAACCCACCGAGCAGCCCGGTCTTTCCAAAGAAGCTGTTTGAAGAGTTCAATTCAAAGAGATGTCGTGCAAGCTTGAAACAACTGCTGCTTCCTTTCGCTCTTCATCTGTGCCGCTCCTGTCCCTTGAGCCCTGTCTCACCACCGATGCGAGTACCTAAGGCAAGCAGTGATGTGATGTAGCAACCTCAGCAGTGCTTTGGTGGAGCAGCCAAAGTCTACTTGGCTGCTCAGGGAAACTCCCCTGCTTGTTTACAGTCCCGGGTTCTTGGTTCTCCCTGCAGTAGTTTGTGTTTTCTGTCTGAAACACATCCTTCTTTCTGCCTGGTGATTTTTAACTAAGAGCCCTTTCTTCATACATGAGCAAGAACTAATTAGGTGCACATGGCACTGATACGGTTTCTCTAGAACAAACGCCCTAAAAAGATCTGTGTAGGTATGTGATGTAGGGCAGTACCTTCATTTTGCGTTGTGGAGCTAACAAAATTGGCGAATGCACTGATATAGTTTGTGCTCTGCCCATTAGAAAGCCAACTTCAAAAACGCCTGTCCTATTATTATAGTCTAGGTGAGGCAGCATCTGCAAAACAACTTTGTGTAACTATTAACCTCAGCTAGATTAAATTGACTGATTTAGATGCTTTAAAAAATGCAGCTGTGTGTAGTCTCCTGAGAAGTTTAATATTTTTGTAAGTTTAAACTGAGATATTGAATTCTACCTAGAGCAAAATCCTAAATGAATTGTTTCAGCCATGTTACAAGAATTTCTCAGCTTTTCCAGGAAGAGTCACCCACTTGCTTAGTTTCTTCTTTTCAGATGCTAATGTTTTTGAATGTTCAGTCCTTGGTGTATTGGTAACATTTGGAGAAGTTTTTTGACCAAAAAACCCTTAAGCTTATATATAAATTTTGAAGTGGTAATAGTCTTGTGGGCATATAAAAGAGTTACACAGCTGATGGAGAGTTGTGCCAGGACCAGAACCAGTCTTGCTACCTAAGCACAGTCATCACCTGAGCTAGGAATTTTGATTTTTCAGAAGAACTAACGCACCCTCACAAAGCAGATCTAGTTCCCACCTCTCTGCTGTGTCCATTGCTGAAGCTGTGAGTTGTATTTTTGTCTGTAATTCCAAAAGATGCCCCCAGATTTCCCAGGTTTGGATTGCCTCTGGGACCTGCACGGCAAGTTTTTTCTCAGACAATATCTCTTGTGGTGTCTGAGCTCTGTGTTGGCCAAATAATGCCATCAGGTTGATGTTTTCCCCGTTTTTATAAGGGGCCTGTAATTTACTGCTTGATTGGTGTTGCCTTAAGTACTACAAATTTAAAACACAAGATTAAAGCATCAAGTATACTTTATAAGGATCAAGTATAACTTCTTAGGTCAGAAACTTTTATATCCACAGAGCTTATGTATTTCTGCTGCTTTACTCTCTTCCTCGTCTCCCATTTCTTGTTTCTGCCCCCATGCTTCAGTGCCTGGACCTCTCACTTTGGGTGTCACAATTCCTTGATTTGGGAACTGATCTAGCTTTACAAGTCCTCTATGTTCAATTACTTCAAAATAAAGCTTGTGTTGGAGACTCTGCAACCACTTCCCTCGGAGTGGAATGATAGGAGAATGGGCTACCTGACTGCAGTTCTGCTTCTCATTGTGGAAATGATGCTTAGATAAGGAAGCATTGGTTACTGCCCCCTGAGTACTCCAGCTTCCCCCCAATACTTGTCTTTTCCTGCCTTTTTTTTTTTCTTCAGATTTCTGAAAATGGGGAGGAAAAAGTGAGGAGGGAGGAGCTGATGAGGGAAGTCACCAATTTTTTTCCAGATGGTATTGATTGATTAGACAGAAAGTTGAGCTGTCATTTAAAGGACCTGCATAAAATATCTAAGGGTCAGAGAGGGGGAAAGTGGAGGTCAGGCAGGACATTTAAGTGAAAGAAAGAAAGATTTAGGAAGCAGTGGGGAAGAAAGTGAAAACAAATTGATGTGACAGAATCGTGTCTGTTTGGGCTGTTGAAAATGGCAAAAGCAAGAAGTGATGTAGGTAAAGAAAAGCGAGTGTCTATAAATCAGCCGGTCACAAGGGCAGTGGAATGTTTCAGCAGCATCGTTTGGAAAGAGGAAGGGTGCCAGAGGGAATTCTTTCTTCATATTTATCTGTGCATCCATAATCCTATGTGGTCTTGAATACCGGCAGGGATCCAGGCTTGGAGTTGGTCTTTCCCGAGTTGCTTGCCTTTGTAAAATGTAAGTAACAGTATTTAACCTTCTCTCTTCTGAGCATGCTGTGATACTTAATTGGTTAAGGTCTGTTCCATACCTTGACACAAAACAGGCATTTTATTTGCAGATGAATAGCAAGAAAGTAGACTTTTACTGGAACACAATATGTTATGCATGAAGAAAATCATAAGAAAATGTTCTCTGTAATGAGAGCAAAAATATACTCCTGCTGATGCTTTTGAGATAGTGGAGAAAATCTCTTTTGCTTACTATTCCTGTCTTTTCACCTACACCATCTGAGGAAAATGTAATTTCCATTATCCTTCTTACTTCTGAGAATACCCTTCTTTTGGAAAGATATTTGTTTAAATAAGATCTGAATCTGTCTCCCTCTCTGTACTGGAACTTCCACACACCAAAAAAAAAAAAAAATCCACACACAAAAAAAAAAAAAAAAAAAAAGGAGAAATGGAGACAGAGGTGGCTGGAGAATTCATTTTGTATGATTGCAGAAGCAAATGATGTGAGTCAAGTGGCCCGGTCAGACAATTAAGCTACAACAGAGAAAGCTTGCAGAATCAGTCAGTTGTCATTATGGGTCCAGTGTGGCTGGATGCCTGATTCCTTCTGAAAAATATGAAGTGGCTGGTTTTATTATGGTTAATTGCAGAGTGCCAGCAACAAATCTGTACGAATCACATTCCCCTTTAAAGAATTCCATGGCATTTCAGTTGGAATATGAATGTAGCGATGGACCGATGGCTGTTTATTGGCTGTCCTATTCATCCACTGGAATTAGACATTTGTAAGGACAATTCCTCTGGTACAAGTTTCCCCTGGCTTGTTTCTGAATTCTTGCACGTGTAAACAAGCTGTGACACGGTGCCAATAAAGGTGTATTCTTTGGGGCTGTCTGCGTCTTTTGCAGCTTTTTTCGTTATTGTGTAATTTAATTAGGAGCTAAATCATTTTTCAACCACCTCCGGAGTATCTAGGCAAGCTCTTCCGATAGTGGAGCGTGAACTTGCTTAAAATGGCTCAGAGAAGCAACCCTTGGAAGCCTTTGTGAAATACTTCCCCTGGTAAGCAAGTGCCTTATTATGACATGAAAGAAAAAAGGAAACAGCATTTCAGTTGCAAGGAAGGGTAAAGTACATTTAATCCAAAACAGGCTACTGCAGTATACATGGTTTACTTATGGAGTTCAGCAGCTTTAAAATAGAAGTCATCTTGGTCTTAAATTTGCCACGTGTAGGAAGAATTAATCACATAGAAACACACGCGTGTTACGCTCGGCTCTGCAGAGGTCAAAGCCCTTCAAGGTTAGGGGCTTTTATAACTTCGAATACGGAGCCTTAATTTCAAAAGGGAAACGTTCAGCTTGCAGCAACTCGCGTAGTAGCATTCCTAGTGTTTTCTAAACAGCTATTAATGCAGTCAAGCTGTGGTTTTTCTTCTTGTGTGTGTAATCATCTGCTCAGTGGCGCGCTCCATAGCTGGTAGCAGGAGACAGAGGAGTGGCCTGCTGTGATTGATGGGCCGAGGCCCGGCAAGCCGAAGGAGTCCCATCTGGATTAGGTTTTGGGAGCCGTCGGATGCTGGGAGGGAGGTCAGTAAGCCTCGCATTAGCTCCCCCTCCTTCGACACCCCTATCATCCCCTCTCAGACACACTGCACAGCGCTCGCACACCCTCGTCCAGAGTTGGTGCTTGCTTTGGGCAGATGCTGTATGGCCTGGGACTAGAGCAGCTGCTAAGTTTATGGAGGATAAAGGGAGCAGGATGGTACAGCAGGTATTTTCACTTTTATTTTCACTTGGAACGCTGATATTTAGTCAAGCCAGGGCATTTCTTATATCCAGCTGCACCACTGCATGCAAGACTCTTCTAATCCGTGTTTTGTTGCTTAAGTCATTCTGAAAGAGGGCGAACTGCAGCAGTGATTACGTGTCTCTGCTGTGCTTGATGTATCTAACGGAACCGTTCTTATAGCCAGCAGGTTTACAGAGTAATGCTGCATTTTTCTTCTTTGTTTCCATGCCCTGAGGATATGATGCAGTTTGGCTCATTTAACTATAGTACTAGAGAGAGGCTTTCTGTAAATGTGAAATATCTCTTGCCAAAGAAACAAAACACACCGAACTGAAATAAAGTAAAACAAACAATAAACTGTTACTTAGACTTTAAAATGCAGGCAGCCAGAAAGGTTTTCACTGAATAAATACAATTTTATGCTGCAAATGTGTTTTGAAAATAGAACACCGCATAAGTAATATTTTCTGTGCTGTCTTTTGTGTACAAACATAACAAGCTTGCTTTATTGCATTTTGACACTTCTCATGCATTTTTTAATTACGAAATCCTTTCAGAGCAGAAGATGCTGAAAAGGCATGTTGAGATCTGAGATACTGGGAGCATTTTTAAATCCGAAGCTTTTCTTCAAATGCAGCAATATGTACGGAATAGGAACAGTTTCACTTACCTACCTCGTCAGAAGGCTCTCTAGTTTTCTTCAGTGTAGTTCAAAATTTAAGCAGAAAGCCATAAAGCAGATTTTATACACTGCCACGTAAAGCATATTTTTCAGTTGAAATGTGGTTTTCATTAAGTCTCAGGCCAAAACATTTAGCAGAGCCTGACTGTCTGCCATCCTTTGTTCTTCTTCTGGTTGCCAACAACTACTTTATTAAAAACCATGCACAAAAGTGAGCGTTTAAGGGGGGCCATTTAAACGTAAAGCTCCTTGGACCGGAGTCTGGAATGACAACATCTGTGTAGTCTCGCGTGCCTACGTTGCACCAAACCATGTCTGTGCACCGTCAGCCGCCATCGGACATTACCCCAGTACCTGAGTGCAAAGGCTCATTTAGGGTCAATGTTTCCTCTGGATTTCAGGGCAATTTTGTATTCTCAATTTAATGCCTTGGGTCCATGGTTTCCTTTCTTTCTTTCTTTTTTTTTTTTTTTGTTTTTTTTTAATTTGCTTTTTTAAAGGGCACAATAATGTGTCATTTTAGACGGCCGTACCTAAGGAATTTCTGGTTCGTTAAGATCCATTCAATTGTAGCAGAGTTTTGCGTAGCCTGGAATTTTCGTCAGCCACAAGTATGTGCAAGTATCTATTAGCTTAAACTACATGACTCCGAATCTGAGCTGGTATTTTTTGAACTGTTGGTGTCAGACACATCTTAGTAGTAAAGAACATGTGTACGCATAGGTGCTTTCATGCTATAGTGTAATGCCACGTCTGTGGCGCTCACATTGAATAAAAAATTCACGTTACTTCTAAGCCTAAGGAAGGCTAGAATAGTCTACTGCCTTTGAGACAAACAGCCCGGGTTTGTTTTACTGTCTTTCCCAACTTGGCTAACAGCGGGGTATGCAAATATAACACCTTTAGCTTTTTTCTTTCTTAGTTTCTTTTATCAATAGACAATTTAATAAATGCATAACCTTACCACTTTCCTACTCTTTTTTTTTTTTTTAATATGGCAAAGCGGCAAACCTTTTCAGTACATAGAAGCTATTTAGAAAAAGCTGCTTCTTAACTCTTTATTTCTTTGAAATTGGGGCCCCTTGATGGGAGACTTTGGCCTCGCTTGGTGCGTCGGGATGGGGAGGCAGCGGGGCCTGGGCAGCACGGAGGTGCCGGAGCTTCCAGGGCGCTCTGCTCTGTCCCGATCATCCTAAAAACATGAAGCATTTGAAGTTGCTGGTAAGAAATTATGTAACAGCTCAATGTTCTTAATTAAATATTAGCTGCAATTAGTACTAAGTGTGACTGCTCCGAATATTAATTAGGGTCTCCTGGAACTGCTGTCGATGTTAATGAGAAACAGTGGGGGTCTCGGCGACATCTGTTCTGCGGCTCGAGGTGGGATAAAAGCCGCTAGCTGAAACGCACCTGGACACGAGCGCGTGCTCCCTTCTTGCCATTATTGTTCTCTTTTAACATCTGCACACCCCAGTGCTGTGGTTAGATCCGACGTGAAGGGCTCAGCTAAGGACCAGAGGTAACCAGCAAAAAAAATAACCAGCCCAGTAGACATGAGTCTATGGGCAGCTCTGCAAGTTGCTCCCGTCCAAATTGCTTATTGAAGGCTGTCTTAAAGCGTGGGGAAACATTGAGGCCTCTGCCCCCCAAAAGCTTTAAGGCACACTAATAAATTCTAATGAATCTCTCCGGTGCAAAACATTCATTGCTGCTTGCTATTTCATGTCAGGCTTTTGTTTTTAACAGTGAGAAAGCATTAAGGACCCAAAAAAAAAAGAAATGGACCTGAGAATTTTAGCTCAAGAAGGTGCGGGTTTACTCTTAGTAAGCTGAAATTACAACAAATTTTAACCTCTGTTGAATTTAAACCGTGACAAGTTGCAGTGCAACAATACCTTTAAAGGTAGTATAGATACATACATCTTCTGCCTTAACCCTGCACGGTAAATCATGGTGAGTAAATGACACTGTTTTCATTTTCAATGTGGTTGAATGAGGCACTGTGAAAGTACTTGCTCAGGGCCATGCACTAAAATGGAAGCGAAGATGGGATTAAAATTAGAGAAGTTTATTTTCCCACTATAATGCTGAATTTTCTAGGGCACGTCGTCTTTTCAATGGAAAATATAATTTTCCTTTCTAGTACTCAGACTTTTTCCTGTGCAATGGTTTTCAAGTTTTTGAAAACTCCTGAATTTAGACCCTCTTCTAATCAAATCACTAATATCTGAATTGGCTGAAAGTGTCTGGAAAAGCCCTTAAGTGTGAAATACAGAGGAATGACTTTTATTCTCTCAGTCTAATTTGAATTTACAAAATCAAGAAATCAAAAACTCGTGAGGACCAAGAAACAAAATCCCTCCACTTTTTCCTTTGTGGCTGCTTGTGCATGCTGTGATGGGAGAATGAGAAAATATTTCAAAAACTTATTCCATTTTTACTGATTTATTTGTTTTGGTATTACTTGATATTTATAGGAATAGCTTTGCCTTGCAAGCCAGTTAGTCTGACTCAGTGTAGGATTCTTTAGAGCCATCTGTGGTAGCCTCTAATGTAGCGCTTTGAGCATCTTTTAAGTATATGCTTAAAGTTTTGCCTATGTTTTTCCTCCATTATCATTATTTGGTGTGAGAGAGTGTTTAATGAGACGCATGTAATTGGCAAATTAAATGTATTTGACTTCCTACTTTTATATCTAACATAAGAGATCAAACTTCAGAGAGGTGGGGGCATTTGTTTATTAATTGTACAGATTTACTTTATTGTTTTCCAATGTTGGAAGTTTTTAAATGTATGAGTGTAGAAATTTTATGTTAGCTTAAGGGTTTAAATTGGTGTATTTTCAGATCAAGTGTTTAGAATTGTGATTGCAAACTTGAGTCCGATCGGTGTTCTGCATTTGTGCAACGCAGTCGCTCCACACTTTCTACTGCAGAGCTGTTCTGAATAATAGGTAGAGCATTGCTTTGTGTAAATGTTTTCATGTATATGAACTGTATAGGCCCAAGTTCTGTTGTGCATAGGATGCATGTGTTTATTCTGAAAATAGCAAATCGTAAACTGACCATAGACTGCGTGCTAACTTTATCCTCTAGTACCTGTAATGAGAGTTGCTCTCAGTAACTTTTCAGGTAAGTTGAGTCCTCTTCTGTGTTGGAGTCGAGGTGTCAGTACAGGCAGATCTTGGTGACCTTTCACAGCTAAAAAATAGTCTATGCTTATGCAAGGAACAGCAGTTTCACTTGTCTCATTGTAATACGACTGAATAGAGTTAGCATAGCCGGGATTTAATTCAGATAGGAAATTTTCTCCTCTAGAAGCAAACCGTGTGCGCTTTCCAGGCCAGCAATCTCGTAGGATATTACCGTGCCATTCCGACTGATTTTGTCTCACCCCGCCTTTCTTCCTGCTTTTCTCTCCCCCCCGCTTTGCTCTCCGCAGGGTAATCAGGAAGCTCCCGCACCTCCTGACACCATGGCCCAGCCTTACGCCTCGGCGCAGTTTGCTCCCCCTCAGAACGGCATCCCCGCAGAGTACCCGGCCCCGCACCCGCACCCCGCGCCCGACTACCCCGGCCAGAGCACTGTTCCCGAGCACACGTTAAACATGTACCCGCCTGCCCAGACGCACTCGGAGCAGAGCGCGGCGGACACCAATGCACAAACCGTCTCCGGCACGGCCACAGTAAGTCCCCGTTTCAGCTGCTTTTGAGGCCGTGCATCGCCTGTTGCACGGGTATTTCTTGATAACATTTATTCTTGTGTTGCACTTAGTAGTTTTACACTTGGTTTGCGCTAGGATTACTCACCGCTCTGAGGCTGAAAGCCTGGCTAGGTTTTTTCTCTGAGCTTGGATAATACTGGTGTGCTGCTTTTGGAGCCTCTTACAAACTGTGGGAGCTTGGTAGAATCTGTTCTTTGCAAATTCCTTTCCTGCAATACCAGACTGACAAAATGATTAATGGCAAGCCCATGAATCATATAAAAATGTTTGACTACTTCTGGTCTGGCAAAACATAGGAAAACAGTGTTTGTTAACACTTATTTGAAAGCAGAACAGTCATTTATTTTGTTACATTTTCATGACCTCTGTATTTTTCAGAAACACTTTTGAACTTTTTTTTTTTTGTACAAAATTGTTAGTTGGATGATCCTGTATTGAAGCTGCACGGCTATGTGATAATGTGGTGTGAAGAGCGTGCCTTCAGTGCGGGAGTCTCCAGGGAACTTGTCCGTGCAGCTGGTACGGACGTTGTGTGTAGGACTGGACAGTGCTGAGCCGCGCGGGAGAGACACGTCTGTAGAGACAGCAAGCTGTGAATGGCAATTACTCAAAATAGGGATCTGCAAGCAATAACGAGACTTAGATATTTCCCCAAAGTGTTTGTCATATAATTATTGAATTGTGAAAATGTTTGTGCGAGGGCGTATGTTTTTAAATGGATTTTGTTTGTATGATTAGTTGGTGTAAATCTAAGTTACAAGGATGGCCGACGTTAAATATTCAGTATCACTCCTCAGTACCAATCTTGCCTTTAAGTTTTCCTAGGGTTTGATCTCCTTATAACAGCCTGAGACGGAATTCCAAGTGCTTATGCACTCGTATGTCCTGCTGAGGACAGAAATGGCACACTTTTCCCTCTGTTTGAATTAGGTGGTGCACAAATGTCATGAATTGTGCCAGAGAGTCCCTGGTTGTGGGTCCTTACTTGGTAATTTGAGGCACAGATTTCATACTTTGATAGTTTAGTGCTTCTATCTGAATTTTAGATCAGGGCCCAGGATATCCAGTGCAGATGGCTGGCAGATTTCTGAACCATCAGCCACCTGCATGAAGCGTGGAGGATCCAGCACAGATTAGACAGTGCGCTGCAATTGAGCAGACATTTGGAGCAGCCCTGCTTGTCCTCATTATCCTTGTTGCAGCCATGCTCCGTACCCCGTCGTTGTCCCCTTTCTCCCCTGTCACGTGCCTTACTTGAAGGATTTCGCTATTAGGGCAAGAAAAGCAGGAAAGGTTGGGATCTGGAAGGGTCTTGGGGGAAATACTGCCTGTTATAAAATGATTCTTGAAAATAATATTTTTCAGCAACTGGAGGTTTCCAAGGCATCTTTTTCTTCTTGAATAAGGAATTTCTTCCTTCAAAGGTTCATGGAAATGCTCCTCTTCATGTGCTGGGGAGAATGAAAAACATTTATTTTTGAATGAGTTATTCTGAAGATTTGTATATATCTTGCCTTTCACTAACATCTTTATATGGATATGAACAAGAAAGAAAAGCTATATGTATGTATTATATATCTAGAAGTTTAGGATTTAGGAATCTAGAAGAGCAGGTCACTTCTTTCTGATATTAGCAAGAGATCTCTTTCAAAAAGAGTGAAGGCCTTGTAATAGTCAAGAAAAAAGCGTACAAGTCTTTTCATTATTCCTATAGTAAGGTCATCGTGCTTATATCATTATGAGGCAAGCCCATGTGAATTTTCTGTCTCAAGACATTCACACAGAGATTTACTTCAAAGAAAAACAGCAGCCGTAAGTATTCCTTGCCGTTGTCATGAGCTGGGGATGAAATCAGGGACAACCCTCCCACCCGCCAGTAAGGAAGCTCTGTGTCCTTAATGTGAGTTGCACAGGTCTGGGGTTTATGTAATCCATTCCATCAGTCTTTTAATTTCAGAAATGGTGTCTTTCTATTGCACTTTGTGACCCTCTCCTCCAGTAACGTGGGAAAGGTCCAGTGTGAGAGCATCCTATTTACCTGCATCATTTACGTTCAGCACTGCAGTGTCCCTCTTATTCATCTCCTTGTTAAATTCCTCATCTTCACAGGTTTTTAAGTTTTTGTGCCGTGATCAATTTTGCCGACTGTTATTGAAAGTGACTGCCCTCGGTCTGGATGGAGAGCTCTAAACTGATGCTCCGCTAGACATTCTATATTGATTAGCACAATAGCTATTTTCCATTGTCCCTGTCTCATTTTTTATATCCTCCTATTCAACTTGCTCTTCCAAGCACTGCTGCGTGTTGAACAGTTTGCTGTGATGCCCAGCTCTGCCTTCCCCTGTCATCAGCCTGTTGGCCTTTTTACCATTCGATCCTGGAGTAAAAGACTCTCCATGCAAAGACTGTAGGTAAAATATTGATGCAAGTGGGGCAAGAGCTCACCCCTAATGACGGGACTGACAATTTACTACTGTGATTTTTCATCTCCTTTTGATTTTTCAGTTTGAAGCTTCTCTTTATCAGAAAAGCCGGGTATGCGTTTCCCCAACATCCCGCAAGCGGAGACTGATGCAAAGAAATCATGTGGATTGTCTGCAATGTCCTTCAAATGCTCTTTCAAACCTCACTCCAGCAAATCCAATGATTCCCTTGCAAATTTGCTGCTTCTGATATACTAAGAGGTTTTATTGTTATTTGTTTTTGTCTCCTTGGCTATTTGCTCTTCTTATTTCCTTTTAGGCTTCCTAATACCCAACTTGCATTGTACCTGTCATACTCTTTCTCCCTTCTGGTTCCATTTGGATGAATTTCCATTCTCTGAAGGATAGCTGTTCAATTCCAGTAACCTTTTGCATTTTGCCAGTGTAGTGTACTTAGTGGTGTTTTTTGTTAGACGTCCTTTGCTTGCCTCCTATTTCCTGTCTTTCAAAGGAATATACATTCTTTGTTTGAGAAGCTCTTGCACTGAGCATAAAGATTTAATTTCCGTACTTTTGACTTTATTTTTTTTTTGATAGAGACTTTTTTTTCTCAATTTTAATGCTCAAAGCTATTTATACTGGCTTTCAAGTGAGAACTGTGCATTGCAAATAGAAGTTTACAAGAAGTGTGTTCACTGTGGATGTGCACTGTTCAGTGTAGCCTTGACAGTTAAAATACCACTTGTTAATTGAACCTATAAACGTTCACAATCAAATATTTGCACAAATTAATGATAGAGAGCTAGATCTGAAGTTTGTTATGCTGTATCTCGTTAGCTTCAGATTTCTTAGCACACTGTAGATAGATATACAGACCAAACTCAGACAGAACCCCACTGGTTCGAGAAGAGCTTTGTAATATTGTGGAGGTCCATCTGTGTACATCTCTTTGGGAGTTGTAGCTTAAATAATACATGGTTTTATTATGAAATAGAACGTTAATAGTCCCGTGTCAATGGTGTAACTCCATGAGGTCTTCTGCTTGGTAGGTTTGAGTATTTTTGTATTGTTCACTTTAAGCAAGTTGGATTGTGTGCCATTAGAAGAAAAAATAGTGACTGATTATTTGCTAAAGGACATGGTTGTGATAAATGTGGATGAGTTGCTGAAGGAAGGCCAGTTTTTTTTATGTTCATATGCATGATTATGTGTATTTGAAGCTGTAGGTGCCCTTAAAAATGCGTATTACAGTTTTGAAGCATGAAACTTCTAAACTGCAGAGCAATTTCCTTATTTGCAGAACTGTTACCCAAACTGACTTGCTTTCCCCGTGACGGACTTAATCCACACGAAGCCTAGACGTACATTTTGGTTTATTCTATGTTTTTTATTTTCTTTCTTTTTGTCTGAGAGCTTCATAGATTGAAACTACAGCTCACATGGCATCTCGAGCAACCCAAACTACAGTAAAGATGTGAAGAATAATATAAAAATAGGCAAGTTGTGTGAAACTTCTCTTGAACCCTATACTGCAGTATCAGGCACGATCCTGGTGCAGTTGAAAACCAAGGCAGTATCCTCCTTCAAACCGAGCAAGATTTCTGTCATCTTCTTGATTACAGGCTTGCAATTTTGTGCACATTAAAGTGCTCTTTAATAGTAAGGCTGTAGACTTGATATCATAATTAGTAGAATCTGTAGGCTTTAGTAAATGTTTCCTGAGTCTTGTTTGATCATTCAGAGACTTTCAAAGCCGATATAAAAGCCAAAATGACAATGCTTTAAACTGACCTTGAGTTGATGCAGGATATTAGTGAAAACAGCCTTACAGAATGTTCTAAATGCTACCCCATTAGACATATCTGAGCAGAAGAGAATATACTTTTTCCTTTAATTACAGCTAAAATATTTTATTTTGAATTTTATTTTACTAAGTGTTAAAAAACCAAAAAACTTCTTATCATGTTATGCTTAATTACTTGAAGTGTGATGTCATTGATGACCTTTTGGCAGTGAGGATGGCAATTAAAAATACTTGTGTACTTGCAAAAAATGCATTTCCTAGTGAAGAAATTTTTAAATATCATTTGATAAAATAGTGTAAAGCAGACTTCATTAGGATAAATGTTGGACACGAATAGTGATTAGCTTCTGTGCATAACAATTACTAATACCTTATTTTAATGTTATGAAACAAAGGAAAACATACAGGATGAATGAGAAGTAAGCGGTACTTAAACACGGGATGATTTAATCAACACAACATAAAATAATCCCATAATAAGATACTGTTAAATTATTTCACGTCTTCTCTGAAAAATATGGTTTTCCTCTTTATGGATCAATGTGTTTGATAAAAACTTTCACCATGGAAGCAGTCCATCCGTGTGCATGATTGTTATTCCTTCAGTACTGGGTTTCATGTGAGCTTGTTGGAGGTTTGGAGTGCCGGTAGGTTTGGACTTCCATGGCTTTAAGATAGAAACAAAAGCACTAGATTGCTTCTCTCAGGATTGCTTCTTTCTATGACGACAAAGTGGTAAAATTATGATAGGAGCAATATGTGGCAGTTTTTCGAACTAGCTTTGAATATTGTTTTAAGCAGTATACCTATTAAAAAAATATTTTGAGCAAGATTTCTCATCATTTGCTGAAATTATGAAATCTTTTTTTTTGCATATAAATACACATAGAATATGTGTGCATCTACATAGATATTTCAAGGAGTAAAACTTTCTCAAATTTTACCAGTGCTTTTTATGCCTAACCTGGGTTAATGTCAGTGGGAGATGTGTGTGTAAATGTATAGGGCATTAACTGGGCACGTGTGAAAAAGCAGATAATAGTAAAGTTAGTGTAGTAAAGTGCTTCTGTAGCGTTTCCTATTCTAAGTGTAATGTTATGGTAGTCTAATAATGGTAAATTGAATGGTAAATATGTAGCGTGTAACAGTAGTTTTGTGTATGTGTGCATAGCATTAAAAAAAAATTGCTTTGCTCTAAGTTTAGTTCTGATTCTGCATTAGGGAAACCTGGATGTCGTTCTGTAGTCTTTCTCAGACTACCATTTCATTGGGTTTTGCAAGCTCAGCAGCCTTGGATGACGAGGTGTGCTTGGCTGGAAGCCCTTCAGGAATAAGGGCTTTGGTGGATGTAAGCAGGACAACTGTCCTTGACATCGGCCCTGAGTCAGTACCCAGGGGGACTCGGGGATGCAGCACCTTGGAGTCATGGAGAAGATGTCATGCAGAGGTCATTGTGGTCATTGAGGATGTCATGGTATTTTTAAACGCAACCCCTGCATTTTGACTGAGACTCAGCTTGGTTAATCCTATTTGCCAAAATTTCTCCTGTGGCATCCACTGAGTTTGATGTTCTTCTGCATGAGAACCATGGGTGTACTAGGTAATCCTGCCTGGTTTTACAGTTGCCCTTATTTAAGCTCCAAATTTTCTATGTTTTTTGAGATTTAATGCTTTGAAAATCAGATAGTTCCTTTTCCTGCTGTTGATTATGTCCAGCTTTGTGCACTTTTGACTCACGCTGTGGATGCCATCTGTTCATATAGGCATTGGGGAAGACCTGGTGATACTGTGCCCTGAAGTATCGTTTGCGTGTTCAACTCGGCTGTTTGGGAGATAATGTTTTGTGGGAGACGTGCCCTTTGTTGATTCAGTACCGACTTCTCTGTTGTGCTTTTAATTTGAGGAAGAGAACTAACAGTTGCAAGCAGTTACAGTGAAGCATGTTATAAGTTGTTGGGATGGGTGGGTAGATTGCTGTCACAGTTCTCTGCAACATTTTTTATTTCTTATTAGCTCTTTTTTTTTTCCTTTGATCTTCATGTAACTGATTGGTATGTTTTTTCCCCACTTACTCCTCCTGCTTGCTCTTTTCTTCCTTGTCTGTCTCCTGAGGACGTGGGATCCACTAGCTCTTTCAAGACATTCTTTTAAACAGAAGGCTCTATCCTACTTGGCTTGGAGACAGAAGCCCATCAGTTGTTCTTATAACAGAGTGTGGCTGAAGCAGAGACTTTTTCCAAGTTATCCATCTCTTCCTGGCTCATTGTGTAATTATGGTTGTGCTTGTTAATCTTGAGATGACCTTCATTGAGGTCCACCTTAAGAAGAACTTTGTAATTTCACCCCCAAAAAGTCAGAGAATTTCTGTAACATGAGAGGCCCTTCTCAGTATTGCTGAACTCAACGCCTGCTTGTGGCTTGATTTGTTTATTCCGCTTCTGACTCTTAGGTTTTCGCAGCGCACCTGGAACATGGATGTGGAACTTCATGTGGATCAGAAAGGAAATTTGCCTTTGTGTGTAGTTCTCTCTGGGAAGCCCAAGGAGTGGAATTAGAGTTCACATAACCAGGTCTATCATTTCTGTTAAGACAGGGGGACTCAGAGCACTTGGCTTCCTCTGTGCAGAGGAGCCTTTTCCTGGGAAGTTGCTGTCTTGCAAGTCAGATTTCCCCATGGATTCTTTTTTTTCCTCTACAAAGTGCCATCAATGACCCAGTCTTAGTTCTGTTTCTTTCTTTTTTTTTTTTTTTTCCCTGTAGGTGTTTACCAGCAGCATGCTGGATACTCGATAATGCTTTGACAATTGTTACAGCAATGTTTATTCATCTAAATCACACACTGCTGGGGCAGACTATTGCATCAGCGTGGTCTGAGATGTCCGTCACATTATCTGTTAGACTTGGGCCTAACTGCTACCTGAGCAGAGTATTTCAAGGAGCTGGTTTCAGCACCCCGAGTGCGTCGGTGCCGCAGAGACAAGCGAGCTAGTCCAGCTCCTGCTCTGCAGCCTAGTGAAGAGATCAGAACTGACGTGCCAAATAGATAACATAAAGCTGTGCTAGGCTGGCGAGGCTCGGTAATGACTCGGGATCATAGACTTCGTTACTTCTGAGAGGCCTCCTTGCAGAGAACCCTGCATGTAAACTGTGCAGCTCTACAGCGTGCATGTTCCTGTGCTAGTGCTGAAGAACTGCGGTAGTGCGGTGCTCGCTTGAGCAGCTGGAGGTGTCAGTGCCTGCTCCTAGGTAGCTCTTCTCAAGGATTCGCAGGGCTTCATGCTGACTGTTTTCTGAGACAGTTAATAAACTGCTTATAAACTTATTTGTGCTCCCTGATACAAAAATACCCCCTTTTCCCTGTTGCCGAGTTAGTGACTCGGGCTTTGCTCCCGGGAAGAGCCTGTGGGCTGCCGGGGGCTGCACGCAGGGAGCAGAGCGGCTCCGCGGGTGGCTCCCTGGGCAGCAAGGCCGGTCTCCCCCGGGAATCCCCATGCTGGCGTCGGGACAATGGAGATGCAGCCCAGCTCCTCTTTGCTTCTGGTCCTCACGGGCCGCAGGAAGGGGTGGCAAGTGTGATACTGAACAAGGAGGCGGAAATAATGCTTATATTTTTGAAATATATCTTTTTCTGTGATGTTTTAACTTCTCTTAGTTTTTGAGTGGGTGATAGTGTAGTAGTAAAGCTTACGCTTTGGTCCCCGTACCAATTTTGTGTGTTTTGTTGCTGACTTTTTCCCCTCTCTCAGCAGCCTGAGTAGCTGTGGCATCTCAATGCTTGGCTGTGCTTTGGGTTCTCATGTCTTGAGAAAAACAATTGTTGTGTTTTTTGCTGAATAAACAAAGCACACATTTCTAAGGGGACCGTGCTACAACGAAACAGCTAATTACAACTTACCTTGTGCTTGACCTTCTGCATCTTTGTTTCACATTATAACATGGTAATTAAAATCGATCCTTATTTATATGGGTTTTTTTTGGTGAAAATTAGCTCTTGTTTTCACTAAATACAGGAGTGGCCCAGCTAGGTAAGGTAAGACTAATGATATTTTTCATTCTCATGTAATTGCCATGCAAATGAGAGTTCATGATGTGGAACTTCATCACAAGCTGACAATTCCTCACTGCAACAACTCTTTATAATTCTGATATCAGCTCATATATTGCATGTTGTGCGAATAGGTTGGCAGCTTCTTTGTTAATCCAGAACATGCCCAGGCCCTTGCTTGCAGGAAGGTGACTCTCAGCAGAAGGGTCAAAATGGTCAGCTCTCCCACCTAGATGGAATACTAGGAAAAAAGGATTCTAACCAAAAGCTGTGAAGACGGGAAGATCATTCCGATGGGCTGCCTGCTCTTCCTTAAATCATAAAGCTCTGGCTCAGTTGCCATCTTTGCCCAGGGTTACACAATAGCTGAAGCTATTCTCCTGTGTGACTGCAGGTGGGTCTCAGTTGAGGGTGGTTTAGTGACTTATCACCCCTCAACCCAACCCACATTTTTTTTTTTCCAAATCCCTATTTATAATTTCAAATTTCTGTTCTTCTCCCACACAGCTCTATCTTCAACTTTCCCATCCACCTACACACCTATTCACAGAATTATTTTAATTAAATGTTATTTCTGTATGAGGTTACTTACCACTTCTCCTGCTTAATGTTCTCTTTCTGGGGTCTGTATAAAAGAGTGACTTCAGTCATTTTCCTTTGCCACCCATTACTAACAGGAAGGCAACAGCAATGCACGTAGGCTCGTCCTGGCTTCCCTCGCGGCCAAATCCTTACATAAGTTTGAGGCTGTTTGACAGTCTGCAAATGCCACGGCAGGTCCAAATTGACATCACTGCAGAGCGAGAACATTTTTTGTTGCTAATTAGTTCTGTGTTTAGGAACTCGTTAGCAGTTCTTCCATTTGGACTTCATTGGAAAATGAATTAGACTGACCTGAAGATTGATATATGGAAACTGTTGCTTATGTGTAGAGATACAATTTGCAGGTGTCCAGGATAGTTTTCCTTCTGTCCTGAATACACTCAGAGTACAGATAGGAGATTCGTCCAGACCTGTCCAGGCAATTGATGTATTTGTATTTAAAAGCACACATATTATATTGAAAGTTACTGGTCACTTACCTTTAAAACTATTAATAGGAACATAGGATAGTTACCTTTATGATTCACAATTTTTTAGTATCTAATCTTCTGAATTTAATAGGAAAATCTCTTGTTAAAAGAAACCATTTCTTCTTATCCTTATTCTATGATTTTATGATTTCTATTAAAAAACTGTTAAAATATATAAATAACTTGGAAATATCTAATGTTAATACCCTATAAATGATTTTAAAGCTAAATTTACCCTTGATGTCCAAGGTTTTGTGCACACTTAGGAATACTATTTGTATTACAGTTGCATATGATTGCTAAACACTATTAAATACTGAACACATGTGAAAACTATTCGTTAAAAAACACCTTTGCAATAGGCTTCCTTCCATATAACAGGCTTAGAATATATTATTGTTGGTGATTTTAAAAGGAATTCCTTAACTTTCTGGATTTTTAAAATTTATTTCCAATGAACAAAATCTCCAACGGGGTAAAAGAGGCTGAAAGATCCTCAAATAGACCAACAGAGCCCAAGAAATGTAGCACACACTCACTGATGTGCTAGATGATACTGGTCACAAAAGGTTGCTCATCCTAACCATGCAGAGGTAAATCTGGTTTATAGAAGATTGCAGCCATTTTGTGTGGCACCTTTCTGAGACGTGTGGTGTCTCTCCCAGCAGGGGATATATGTTCATGCCACCTTCTGTGTAAATACTGCTTTCCTCTACCATCACATGTTTAACATCTCTATTGAATTTTTTTCAGGTAACCAACAGAATCATGTCTCAATATCTCCACTTTTTTTCAGCTAAATACTCCTAATGTTTGGCCCAAATCTGAGTAGCTTTCTCATTTCATTTGAGTTACGGATTTGACATATTTCAGATACTGATTATGCAGACTATGTTATTTTTAGAACTAACTACCTAGCATAATTTAGGAACTCGTTATCTCTTCTTTATTAAACTTGCTTAGGTGCCTTTTTTCTTCAGGAGGTATAGAGGAGGGTTGATGGTCCTGATTTTACAAACTATGTGATTTCAGCTATGCCTGTGTCTTTTGCTAATAAGAACGATGATACTTTGTCTTTATTACAAGTGAAAAAAGATTCAACCTTCTGTGCACCATGCAGATACTCATTTCTTTCTTAAGACTTCACAAGGCGTTAACTTGGTGGTTAGCATAGTCATTCCACAGGTGATGAAGTAGTCGTTGCAATTTAGTCTGCAGGTGAATCTGTTTATGTTCTAGGATTGCTTCCTGCATGCTGTGCCCTTACTCGGGTGTGTGTTGTTAGTGCTGAAGAGAGGAGAACCACACTGACTCACGCCATGATCCCCAGTTCGTTGCCACTGCAACAAGTGGCTCTTTTATCAAAAAAAAAGGAATTATTATTGATCAAAATTTTCAAATAAAAAATTAGGAATTGACTAGAAGAAGATTTTCCTGGAAGTATTAATCCTCTGGGGATACTTGATAGTGTCTTGCCTTACTCAAGGTAGCAACCAAATGTGGTATCTCTAAAGAGTATTCAGTAAGTGTGGATATTCCATGCTAAACATTAGTTACGATTGGGTTTTTTTGTACAGAAATTGAAAGGGTGAAAAATTTGTTGCTAGAATGTCTCTGTACCGTCACCTTTTTCAGATAGGCTGCTGATAATAATATCTAAATGTGTATTTTGCTGTCCACTCTGCTGCATAGTAGAGGCTGAGGAATCGCAGACTGAGACTGATGTTAACGCTGCAGAAGTGTAACGTGAGGGTGCAGTGTTGTCACTGTACAAGCTTGTTGGTGCTGATGAATTACCTTGTCACAGAGATGTAACCAAGGTTATGAAATCTTACTGGGTTTCTTTCTTCATAGAGATGTCACCGTGACTGAAGGAGGATGTATGGCATGCTGTGTTACTGCCCTAGGACCAGAATGTGTTGTCTGGATGCTTTGGTGCAGCTGAGGGACTAAGGGTTTTATATTGCTAGTTACTGTCAGGGCACGAGGCAATCTATTGGTGCACCGTAGGACTGCATCAGTCTAAATTCTGAATGCAAGAACATCCTTCTTTGCTTCGTGTGAAATTCCTGGCACTTCTACTGAACAGCGATCTATTGTACAAGGGGAGTAGAGTTGTATTTGCAAGGTATTTGAGCTAGAGAGCTTAGATGTTCGAGACCTCAAATGATCAAGCCTCTTCTTTATAGTATGCATTATTATTATGCGTTTAAAATGGCAGTGGACTATAATAAGCCTGAAATATTTGTGAATGTGATGCTACTGCTTACATCTAGTGTGATTATTTCTTTCTAGTTGAGTTTATAGGAGGATCATCTTTGAACATCTCGAGAAAGATTGATTTCATCCTTGTGACCATTTTGAGAGATGTTGCTGAGTGACAATTATTGTTTTTTCCACTTTTGCAAGGAAGAACTAAAGTACAGATAGTTTAGATGACCTGCCCAAGGCACATCTGTGACAGAATAGACTGCAGCAGCTGGCTGTCCTGAGTCCAAGTGTCTAGACTGAGCTGCTCTTTTTCACATAACAGAATGCTGTTGCTGAATATCGTTTTGAACTGGTGCTTTTGAAGCATGGCACAGGAACACATTGCAGTCTAAGCTTGGTTGGCATGAATGCTATTCTTTAAGTGCATGAATCAGAAAAAAGGTTTGTGAGGTGTTCTGCTACTAGGGAATGCAAAAAAAAAAGAGAAACAAAATAAAGGAGAACTCTGCGGTTTAGTTCATCTGTAAGATATTCTGTGCACAGCAGGTGAAGCTAACAGCCTTTCCCCTGCCCCAACCTACCTTGTGTTACATGATGAGGGCAGGATCATGCCTGAGTTTCCAACAGAGCAGCAGGCACCTTTTTCCCTTTCCAGTGGCTTTTTCCTGTGGATTTCCTTCTATGGGAGTTTGGGAGGTTTGTTTTGGGAGTTTGTTGGTTTGTTCAGAGGGGCTGAGGTTTGTTTGTTCTTTGCCTAGTGACTTGGCCGTGGGTCGGGTGTCTGGGCAGGAGGAGGACTGGGGAGAATGCCTTTACCCCCTGCCAAACACACCCGAGAAAAAATACCTCCTTGGAGAGGAAAGAACATCCCATCTCGGCACTGCGTGCCTTGCAGCTATGCTCAGTGTATGCAGCGTTGCTTCAGCTGGCCAGAAATGTTGTAGGCTTGCGATTTTTGCCTTCAGTAACTCCTGTTCCGCGGTTTTGCCAGCTTGTATTGAAAAATATTTGTGAGCAACGTGGTATCATATTTGGGCAATGCATTAATCAGCTGCCGTTTTCTGAAATACAGCTGTGCATATACAGAGCCATACGACCAGTTAGCACAGCATAAATACTGCCTGGTTTGCTGTATTTTGTAGTTTATTTTTATTTTTAGTACAGAATATGTACTTACAGAAGCCGTGGCTTAAGTAACTGTAACGATTCTTGCACCATATTCTCTTCCGTATACTGGAATGCTGTGATGTGCCTTTGAATATTGCATAAAGCATAACAAATATGTTTCATCTTTATTAAAAAATCTTGTTTTATTTTGCACTATAGTTTATACCACAGTGTCATCTTAACAGTGGCATGTGACTATATTTGAGGGATTTGTCGGTTTTGTGTCCAACTATTCTCATAAGCAGGGAAAAATAGTTCGACTCTGTGTTAATGTTTTTGTGTGTTAATGTTTGTTTGTTAAAAATATGGGATTGTATACTAAAATGAATTTGAATTCAGGCAAAAAATATCTTTCCTAAACCACGATAGCTAAAATACAGTTCTGTGTATGAGCTTTCAGTTTGATAAATAGTTACTTATGAGGTCATAAATACTCGAGGTACAAAAGGTTAATGTAGTGTGAAAGGCTGTAAAACACAGCAAGCAACCTGCTAGATCATCATGATGCATTAGCACGCTTCAGTATGAATGCTAGTAGCTTATAAAATCTTTGCTTGGAATTTATTCTGTAGTACAAGAATGTAAAGCTGGAGAATCTCCAATGTGGAGCTGAACTGCCCGAAAAGAAAAGAAAAAATATTGAAGTCATCTGCTCTTAAGTGCCCACTGACTGAAAAAGATAAAATGCTCTTTTTGGTGAATGGGTGTCTAATATAATTTCTGAAGAGCATTTGTCATAGGTGTCTCGTGTGTACTCCGAGTAAGGAATGAAATGCAGTAATACTCGGTGATTTTTTTGCTTTCAGTGTATTCGTAGATTTCTGTGAGATAAAGAAGCAATAATGCCTAAAAGGAAAAAGTGATCTAAATCCTGGAAAGCAATTTACCTTTTAGAAAGAAGAGAAATGTAGTGCTAAATTCAAAAAGCGATCATTTACTGAATGATAAAGTTCACCTTATCATAATAAAATGCAATTTTTCTCAGTTGTAGACGTGTGCTATGGCTTACACTAGTGTCCAATATGCTGATGCAGCTAGGCTTTCTCATTTAAAATCTACCCTTGTAAAGAGTTAATTTTACCTTGATAGTCATTGCTTTTTATTGAAGCAAATTAGTTCATATTCCAATATCGATGCTTATGACAGATTAGGATAGTTTGACTTTAATTATAAGCTTTTCAGTCAGTTTCACCATTTCCAGGGAAGTGCCATGTCTTGGACTAGCTATATTGAAGCAGTTAATAAAAGACAAAATTGAATATGAAAAACTTATGTTTGCAGACTATTGATATTTGCTTTCACTCATCTCTGCCCCATGGTTACAAAAGAAATATTTTACTTTGAATTTATTTTCTCATTGAAGAACACTTGTATTTAGAGGAGATTAAATAGTTTCAGGAATTAAGGTAAATGTTTGCAGGATAATATTTGGCATCTAATTTGATAATAGATATAGTTATCTTACAAAGCAGAAGCCTGGGATTCTTTCTTCAATTTTCAGCTATTGAAAATGAACACATTCTGGTTTTAAGATTTAATTTAAAAGTTGATAATATTGGAATTATGCAGCTATATCTTTAGTACCTACCTATCAGATGCTGTTTTTAATGTTAGACCCTGTATGAATTAGCAAAGAACACCACAAGTAGATTTTGCTGAGATGGAAGTAACCCTATACAGCATATTTCTTACAGAACACTTGGGCATGAAAGAAGAGAGGGAGGGATATATATTTTAAAAAAACCTTCATAACATTTCAGAAAATAATGTACTTTTTAATAAATTTTCAGGTGGATTATTTTATTTGGGGACAATTGGTCAAGCCAGGAATCCAAACATGAAAACCCCAGTAGGCCAGTATATCAAGTTATTGATGTATGACTCAATATTGTCAAGCACTGCTTTATATTACAAAATACGGGATTTTGATAATAATAGAAGAAGAGTATTATATATTGCTGAACTCATACTTGTATATTAGGTTATGAGGCTTTCTGCATCATCCTTCTGGATAGAATTCTTATTTTGAGGTGGGTGGATGAGTTTTTTGTTTGTTTTTTCTTGAATTTTTCTATAATGTTCTCAGTCTCTATTACTTTAAAGCAGCCACAGCTGCTTTCTGATTGAATAACTAGCTGTACATTTTGATAGTGCCTCTTCCTTTTCTCTTGCATTAAATTCCTCATGCTGCAATAATCATGGACATTCTTAGTAGAATTGTCATGGGGGAACCTTAATTACCTTTCTCTTTTTTTGAAAAAAATTGAAAAAATCAATGGTGTGGTTTCTAATTTAATGCAGGCACCCACCAATTTCTGTTAGAGGCTCTTCACATGAGTAAGTCAGGTGAGACAGAACTGCTCATCTTGAGCTCAGAACTCATTTTCTTTCAGTTCAAATGTTCACCTGACATCCTAATCAGGGAAGAAAGAGTCCCGAGCGCATGTGTTAATAAATATATATTCTTCATGAATTTATATAATCTCATAACTACAGTCATTAAAACATATTGGATGACTATGCAAATAGCTACAGAAATTTCACATTGTCCTTACCACTTTTGATTCTCATTCTTTTTTCTGTTCTTCTCTTTCATTTTTGTCTTTTTTTAAAAAAATTCTCTCTAGCCTTTGACTGGTCAAGAGATGTCCAGTCTTCTGGAGCAGATTCATTACAGAGAGGAAAATGAGCAGACAGTAAAGGTTATAATTTACAACTTGAGTTCCGTTTTCAGAAGTCTGACAAAGAGCAATTTTGACAGCGTTTCCTTTGTAAGTAGAGGAAAGGAGATGTTGCAAAAGGAGGTGATACAAAGTGTAAATGCAACTCATGCCATATTTATGCTAACTATTCTACTCCCTTATCCTCTTCTATGGGTTATTTCAGTTGAAACATTCTAAATCTGAAGCTGTATTTATTATAATTATAATATATCCGAAGCTATATTGTGGTAGCTGATATATAGATAGATAGAATTCTTTTTTTTTAAGGAGGTTCATTTCCCATAGCTTCTTACTGTCTTTCTCTCATTAGAAGTGGCTGTTCTTTAGCAAAACGAAACAAAGCAAAACAAAAAGCTGCTTTAGTATAGCTCAGATAAAATTCATTGTAAAATTTTAAAAAGTTATTTAGTTATTTCTTTGCATTGTGAATTACTATATATACGATTTATGTATAGATTGTTCTTCCTCAGGTGCAGGAATCTGCATTTCTATGTGTTGAACTTGATGAGATCCCTGTTAGCCGGAGATTTCCCCAGCCTGTCAAGGTCCTCAAAATGGAAGCGCTGCTATCTGATCCATAACCCATTTCCTCCAGTTTGGTATCCTCTGCAGACAAGATCAGTAGACCTACCCCATTTTTGAGACCTCAAGAGAAGGTGAAGCTCTTTGGTAATAATGACTGTGGGTGCAGAGCTAGAAAATGTTCTACTTCTTTCTGAAGTGAGTTATGCAGACGCTGGGAATCCTGCTCAGGGCACATCACAGAGGCAACTAGCTCTTTCACACTGGTAAATCATTAGTTTATTCTGCAACATTAGGCACAGAAATGAGGCAGTTAGGGAACTGGCTATCTAGGGTCCCTATATAGTCTATAGGAGAAGATTTGGTAGGCTGATTCAAACTTCTGACAAGTAAAATTTCTCTGCATGTTTCTATCTCTTTCTGTTGATTACACAGAGAACCTTGAGTAACTGCTTTTAACATATGAACATCAATTTAAGGAGCTGGACCTAGGCCAGGTCTGAAAATGTAGAGCGTTGTGTCTTGTACTTTGTACAGCAATTAGCTTACACCTCCACTATGCAAATTTCAGCAACTTCTTAAAGAACTGGGAACTAATGTAGGCAAAAAAATGAGAGGAGGGGAAAAAAATAGCAAGATATTTTCAGATAGAAATGAGTACAAAGCTCATTTCTATCATGAGACATTAACTCATGAGCAAAACTGCCTCTGATAGGAAATAAGACAAATCTGTTTAAAACTTCTATGGCCATAGCTCATGCTTTACTGTATGAAATCAACTGTATGAAGTTAGAAGACTATTGGGATTTTTATTTTCAAGTCAAAAAGAAAAAAGTATAGATCTTCATAAATTTGGATGTAATACTATGGACTTCTGTTGTGCAGGGAAGCTGTCCTCTGTCCCTGTCCTTGACAATTAAGGTGCAGATGTGCTGTGCAACATTCATGGTTCATTATTCGCACAGATTCAAAAGGAGTTGTGACACGGTTTATGAAGGGTCTGTTGAAGCTGCTTGACATGTCCAAGGGGCAAGAGAAGACCAGCATAATACCATGGGTGTATTCTGTAAGTCATATACTGAAGCACTGGCCATTGTGATTGCCAAACCTCAGCCTGTGTTTCCTTGTTCCACTTCGATCACAGCATGTTCCTCCTCATTGTCCCCCATCCTTTACCCCTTCCCAAAGGCCCCAAAGGTCGGGGAGCTCTGGGGAGCTTGGTCAAAACAGTAGAAGGGAAACTCCTGGATATCCTTCACTGGTCTAACAATTGTCTTTGGTCTTTTCTGGACCAGCACTCCAAGTTGAGGTAGTGTTGGGATAGTCTACGCTGCTTAGGTTTAAGGCAGGAGATCCTGTAGTGTACCTAGCCAGTTGTACTACATTTTCTAGTTGGTGGGTAAATCAAAGAGAAGTTACTCAAGTTGCCTCTCAGTGCTTACTTTAGCACAACTTTTCTAATTTATCACTATAATTACAATTAGCAGTTTTTCTTCAGCAGCGTGCCTGTTGTGTAATGGTGAGAGGAGGAATAATTTCCAGGCTCAATGTTCCTTTCATATTTGCTCTCACACACACTCTTATTAGTCTTCAAAATAATACAGGAGGGATAGTCTTTCATATTTTATGTTAAAATAGCCATTTAAAGAGATTCTGGGGAAAAAAAAACTACTTTGGGGTTGCGACTGAGATACTGTTGAGATAGTTGTTGTGATGTTGCAGTTCTGTTAAATCTGTCATTTTTGACATGAGTAAGAATATGTTAGAATATAACTAAATACTTTAGGATTGACTCAGGTGGTTGATTTTAGGTGATTTTAGTCTGTTTTGTTTGTTTGTTTAATTCATACACAGAATTATGATTGCCAAAGAGTAGAGTCCAACAGTCCTCTTCATGGAGAGAAACTGAATAATATTGTTTGCATCTCTGAAACTCAAGATTAGTGATTAAAATAGTCAAAATTATTTGAGAATATTTTGCCTGGTGGCTTTGCCATATAGATGTTAAGTGAAAATAAATCTGTCTCAATTGTAAAATTCCTGTTTCTGTTTGCTGTGCTTGCAAGTGAGTAAGGGAAGAGGTCTGTTGGAGAGCTGTGGTGAGAAATCGAGTAATGTGGGAAAGAACTCTAAATTGTCAGTGCCAATTCTTCTGGTTGTAGGGTTGCTATTAGAGAATGCTTTCTTTGGCCCCTTTTCTGGGTACTTGTCTTCTCTAGGGAAGGAAAACTTTGTTTCAAGGAAATCTTGAGTTCTGTGTTCCACTCCTTGAATCAGTGTGTCTTGAAACTTGAGTATCCATAATCAGGGTCAGTGCCCAATCATGCAGTAAGAGTCTTATCGGTGAAGATCTGTACCAGCAGACTTCATCATAAGATCTAAGTCTATAGCTAGATTTGGAGTGATTTAACCCCTCTTTGAATTCTTTAAATCAGTTGAACCTCATTATATATATTTTTAAATGGGAGAAAGGAATAAAGATCATATATTTTCTAAACCTTTAAATCATGTTCCATTTTAGTGAGGGAAATGTGTAGATTAGCCTGAAGAGAAGGATGAATGCTTCTGATTTATCTCAGACATAACGTCCTGTTAGGTATCCTTTTCTTATTTTGGTTAAGGATAATAGAAAACTTTAGGGATGCTAACTTTGGGAAAGGATGGAAAGCAGGAGGCATTCACAGCCTTAGGCATGTTCTTCCATTCAAAGTGTTGTAGCCCTTCTGGAACGCTGCCCAAATGTTGTTGCACTATAGTAAAATATGAGAGAACCAAAGAAAACCAACAAGAGACATAAAGGCAGGGGTTTTTTTGCATAGTGTGTCGGTAAAGTCTAGAGCTTTACCTGAGCCTGGAAAATGACTATGCTGCCTAGGAAGAGAACTGCTCTTTATTAAGGCCGTGTATGATACCTCTGCATAAAAAGATCTGGGTGATTTGGAAAGTGTTCTTTTTGTAGTGAGGTAGAGAACCCTCCAATTCTGCCGTGTTGCAGAGGGTTCAAGCATCGACTCCTTGGGCTAATACATGCAAGTGTGCAAATGGAAAATCACAGCAGGAATTCAGGAGAAGGTGCTGGGTCAAGCAATGCAAACCTTTTATCATGTTGTCACCTTTTCTGCCTTTTCGTGAGCTTGCACTGTAGCGATCAGCCATTCCCTCTCAGCATGAGGCTCCGCTGCCACAAGTTCACTCAGCAGTTGGTTGTGTCAACACCGCTCCTACAGCGAGCGACTTCACATGCGTGACAGGAGTATCAGTCACAGGGGGAATTCCAGAAACCCGGCTGCATTGATTGCAGCGGAGGGAAAACATGGCTTTTTTAAACAACTCAGCAAATCCTGCAAGCCTTCTAACTGAAGATACTTCATATCCTCTTAAGGAAAATGGTGGCTTTTGAAGCAATGTGTTGTCGTGTTTCATTAATGCATTTTTATTGGGACAAATACAGTAATATGTCACAGTATTACTGGCTATGGAATATAATTTTATATGAGGTAAAGCTATGACTTGGAAAGATTCTTTTTCCAGATAGAGTCCATTACTAAAAGAAAGATTTAATAAGCTTTATTGAAACTTTTAAGCCTTTCATAAGGGATAATACTTAAAGAATTTTTAAAGGTAGTTTAAATATGGAATAAATTAATCTAATTCTGGTTTATAGCATCCATGTTTGTGCATCAGTAAAGGACAACAGGTAAAAAGTACAATTCTTTTCCTGTTTACTGAGCTGTGTCATTTTGTGAAAAATTTCTTCGCGTTTTAAAGTCATAACCTTTGTAGAGATGAGAATTCATTTAGGGAAAATGAGTGGATTTCCAGAAACCAGTTTATTGCCATGACCTTCTTATCAATTGGCAAGTTTTGCTAGCGACAGGTAGATATTAACACAGGATGAATGTTTGGGTTGTGTCCTGAGTTATTTCCAGCATGTGCTTTCAAAATATGACTTGCTGGAAAGTGGCTTAGAAATATGATGTCTACTAGACATATTTATCTGTAAGCTATTCAAAGGCAGTCTCTATTTGTTAGCCTATTTTAGCCTTGTTCAATTCAACTCAGTTGTTTGTTGGTATGTGGGGTTTTTTTTTGTGGGGGATACAGAGCATGTCACATCCATTCCCCATTAGCAGTTCCTGAGGAACTTTTTCTACTCTCATTTTATGTAATTCACCCACCAAACTCCACATTAGCAGCAGTTCTTGTTGTCAGTCTGGATACATGATGGTTTCTCACGTCCCACAAAAGGAGCAATCCCGTTCTCTGCTTCTCTATTTCCCAGTCTCATTTGGATGTTTCTGCCCCTTCTCTGGCTTGCGGATTGTATCAGCTTGCTAACACTGCCTGGTTTCCAGGTGGATGTTCCAACGCTCAATCTACGTGATTGCTCTAGTAAACATGGGGAAGTGGAAGGAAACCAAGTCTTGAGGTAGCAAGAAAGGCAGAACTTTGTGGCATGTGCGTGGTTGAAGCTCAAACTCCTTGAGAAACTGCACCTTGAGCCTTCTGGTTCTCCTTAGGTGTCCAAAAAGAGAATTCTCATCATTGAGAAGAATTTAGGAAGTAAAAGTGTCTTGTTATTTATAGGCGTAAATAATGTGAGCAAGTAATTTTTTAGCAATGAGATTTTCTCACAATTTTTTAGTAGTGTAGTTCTTGGACTAGCTTATACGATTTATTATATTACAGATTTCTTATTTGCACAAGTTTGTGCAAGAGGAAGCTACACCACCCATTCAAAGGACAAACAACTCCACTCAAAATTTCTATGCCTACTTTCATAAAACTGTTTTGGATGTTCTCATTTGTTTCCTGTTTAGAACGAACAGTCTCTGAAGTGTTGAAACAAAGTTGTGTTTGAACAAAGTTATTTGTTTCCTTGTTCCTGTTATTAAAATTCTTTGGAAGAGCTACAAGTCTTACATCAGAAGTAGCTGGTTCTGACTGCTCTGTGATGAAAGAGGCATAATGAAAATAATTTAATCTTTTGTCATGTCTCTGTAACACTTTTGATATCTCCATTTAATATCTTTTTATTTGGATTAAACTAATGTTTCTGTGCTTTAACCAGTCAAGTGTTCCTTAATAAATCCACTTATATCTTTTTAATTTTTTGAAAGATAAAAACAAGGATTTTAAAAAATTATCCCACGATTATATCAAAGTAGTTTAGTTTTTATAGGTGTAGCATGAGTTTTTAAAAATGTACGTGGAATATATACACTTTCTTCTTGACTGATAGAGTTAGAAGGCAGATAACTAGATCATGATTGCATTAATTGTTGTTACAATATTCATAAATGGAATCAGTAGATGGTCAGAAATAATTATTGAATTGATGCTAGCAATAAATAATGTATTCAGCAATCCAATTCCTTCTCTTATTGCAAGTTATTGATACCCTGATGTCAACTGAGTGTCCTTAATTGAACTTGGCAACTCGGCTTGCTCAGTGGTTTAAAGCTTTATTGAAAGCTTTCGTGAACATTGTTTTAAAAATCTGCTGCTTATAGTGGCAAATGTTGCCCAAGTTCTAAGACAGCACATTCAGTAGCTAAAACATTTATAGATTCTGGTATTTCTCTGCAAACAACATGATTCATACGCTGTTCTCTAATATCCCACTATTTCTGTTTTAGCAGGAAAAAAAAAAAAGGATGAGCCAGCAATGTGTATGTAAAACGCTATAAAAGGAATATATATTTCATGTTGTTAAGGAAGATAGATTGGGGAAATAATTAATCTAGCCAAGTAATTAATAACTTTTTGGTTGCCCTGCAGTACCAGAAGCTTAAGAAAACTATCTTGCTGTTCCTATCTGTCCTCAGAATTAATGATCTCTTATTCAGGCTGCTGGCCTTTTTGTGCGTGAGCTATCACATAATGCTGCTTTCTCATAGCCTCTGGTATCAGCATCCAGAAGGCATCCGCCTAGAAATGAAAGAAATATTCTGCACTGCTGTTGAGTCCTCAGCCTGGAACAATCCCCAATAGCCCGATGCCTCAAACTATGTTCACCGTAGACACCATATAAAGTGCCAAAGTGAGGCACAAAATTATTCAGGTTCCTTTTCATCTGTTTGTAAATTGGATTAAGGGAGTCTACCACACCATGTAACAGCAGTACTGAAATAAATGGCCCATGTGGGGTCAACTGTTGTATGTTGCCTTCCTGGTAAGAAACTGGATTCATGTCAATGATCAAGGATCCCTCCTATGCAATATTCCAGAGAGCAGGTGGCTGTCTTGTACTTAGAAAAAAAAAAATGGATGCTTATATTGGACATAGTACAAGGCTTAGGGACCTGGAATAATATAGAGACCACTCTGGCATCTGTGGGAAAAGAATGGTGTCCTTTCTTGTTGTAGTCTGATAGAAAGGTGTTTGGTTTTTTTTTTTTAATACAATAAAAATACTTTAATTATTTTGTTTGTCTCAACTTTGAATCATGTCTTTTATTAAGTAAGAGTAGTAGGGACAAGTGAATGTTTGCCAATAGCAAAATGGAATTGAGAAGTGCAGTTAGATGTTAATAAATGGGTAGCCAGTAGCCAGTGTGATGGTGCAGGGCTCTGGAACAGGGATGAGGAGGTCCCGCAGAGCAGAGAGTTGGCTGCTTCTGTGTGTTTCTCTTCAAAAGCGTCATAAGAAATGGTGACCAAGTATTTGCTCTAGTCTTTGTTTTGGAGCTTTGGATAGTATAGCCTTTTTGTAAAGGAAATGAAGGCAGGAACATCGTGCTTATTATAGTATGTTAGACTGAGCTATGATGAAATTGCCTTTGTCAAGTGAGTATAATTTAGAAGTGAAACTATGCCCCAGACAAACTAAAAAAATAAAAGGAAATTTTACCACTGTGGATAAGAGGGTCAGAGTTCCCCCTGGTTTAGAAATCTGGCTACCTGGTCTAAAGTGTCAGTATCTCTGAAGCCAGGTGTTCCTAGAGTAAGAAATACTCATGGTTATTCATGAAGCAGGCATGATTGTGCTTTTACATTGCTTTGTACATACGTTGATGTATGCCAGTCAGTAAATGAGCACAAAGAACAAAGCACGCCGTCTTCAAATATAAATTCTTAAGGGGTAGCTTGATGTGGCATGAGAGTTGCATATGTTTCAGTATGAGATGCTAAAAACAAAATAATTTTCATTTTTAAAGCTCAAGAAAAAATCTTCTAGGTAATATCTTTAAAACAATTTGACTTCATATAAATCTTTATTCACAAGAGAAGCCTAGCAGAGATGCTGTTGACAAGACAAGGCACTGATACCTCTCTTGGTAATGTTCATCACACTTGTAAAAGAATAGCGATAAAAAGCAAACATGTGTGCTCCTTTGTGTAAAAATTTATGTACAAAACCATCTATCTGCATAGATGATTCCTTTCCCCTTCAATTACAGTGCCTATTAAAAGCAAATTCCAGTGCTTAGTCTCTTCAGAATACAAATGTAGCAAACCAATATGATTAATTATGAGTTAATCAGTCTATCTGTTTAAGAAAGCAGAAAAGATACAAGCCTTTCTACACCTGTCAATACCCAGTGGTATTATATTTGGGTAGTATATTTGGAAACAATATTTTTAAAAAGTACCAAATGTAGTTTTAAATGATTGTCTTTGCACAGTTTCTAGTGGAAAATAAATGTTCGGAATTGTTAACGTTTCTGAACATTCCTATGTTAAGCATAGAAGGTGCAATATTATCTAAAAAAGTACGAATTTGGTTTAATATGCATGATTTTTTCAGTTCTGTGTACACATTCAGCACGGTTGCATTTTTGCTCAGGACACGCACATTCTTTTCTTCCCTGAACTTTTCTCGATTGCTTTTTTTATCAGGTTTACAAATCAAATCAAAGCGCTATATTGCAGAGCTCTCTGATATTATTTTTCGCGCTTATAGCACAATGTATTGAATTATGCTTGCTCATGTACTGCTGCAGCTATTCTCTCCAGATTGAGAGAGAATGACTGTGGGGGCTGTAAATTCACTTGGCTTCCAGCACCACTGGTTAAATCAAGAGCCCTATTCAAGCTAGAGAAGAGACAGAGCAAGTGTTCATTACACAAATCAATTTGGTCAAAAGTACAGCACAGTGGGTACTCAACCATTGCTCACATAATATTGTCAGCTTAATCAAATAATGCCTAGAAGACATTCACAAGCTCTTTCTTGCTGAGAAATAACTTGATTGGTATAGCAGGAAAAAAAATGTGGCTTTTCAAATGAGCATTTTTTCATTTAAAACTCTTAAGAGCATTATCCATATATTGTACATGAGACGCATCAAACGGCATATGATTAAATTTGCCACCGAGTAGATTCTTTTAAAATAATCGATTGCTTTTTCCTTTTTTTTTTTTTCTTTTTTTTTTTTTTTTTTTCTCTAAGTAGGCAGTCTGACTGTGTATCAATTTAGGCTGCTTTTCCTCTAAACCTGGAATTCTTGAAGTATGTAACTTCCATGTTTTCCCACAGATTATTGATGAATAATCAAGACTAGGTGAAGTTTTTCAAGTTACCCTAATCCAACATATTCTATGTTTGACCCAGGAAGAGGCTTAGGTCAATGATATCCCTGCTGCTTACTCTTAAAAAGCTGACATTGATGCCAATATTCATTTCCTAGCGGTATGCAAACAGCTCTGGTATGACAACATATCGTTACCTTTAAAACAGAGTTGGAGAGTAGAGGGTTTCAATTTTGCCTACAATACTACAAGCAAATGAACAAGATTCGGTAGCTAGTTATACTTCAGTGATAAGAACAAAGAACAAACAGAACACTGCATATTCCAATGTAAGAAAGATTATAGGACAGATTGATGGAAAGGAGTAGGGAATATATGTATTCACTGGGAAGGAGAATGGAACTGTTTTTTCTGCTCAAATACAGTACATGTAGCCTTTTCTGAATTAGGGGTAGCTGAATGTTTTTTTCATATGGTATCTTTGTCACAAGTGCTAGGCATGGGAGAAGCCACCACTGGACCATTTCAAGAGTAACTTGGGATGTAGGTGTATGGTAGAGATGGATGGAAGCTTTAAGTGTATATTTCGTCCCCTGAAAAAGAGTTCTGGATGAAATACTTAGCCAAATCTGGGTCAGTAATAAAGACAGTCTTTCACCTTAAAAAAAAAAAAAATTTCTCCAAAGAAGAAATTTATCCAAAATCAGCATCTTGTTTTTCGGTTTTATTCACTGAGATATGCGTATATTGGATGGGATTTGGCAGAGGTCAAGAGACAAGAGTATTATCAAAGCAAACCATCAAAAAAATAATAATAGCATGACACTGGGTCGTAAGATAGAGAGGAATACTTATTCTCTGGAAAGATAAATTAAAATTGACGTATGAAGGCACATTTTATGGTAGAAGTGTAAGCATGCTCCACACAATTTTCTCTGAATGATTTTCTTTGAATGTTGTCCATACCTAAATTAAATTTCACCAAGATTAAACTTGTTTAGCTCAGATATATCGATTGAGTTAGAAATTATTATGGAAAACTGAGCATCTCAATTGTGTGTGAAATACTTCTAAATGCAATCAACAGTTCTTAAGAGATTCAAGTTTCAGCAACTTATTTTAACATTTATGACATATGAGTGCTGAAAACTTGCAATTGTGTAATAATAAATATCCATAGTATTTTTTTACATAAATAAGGTTTTGTAGATGTCTCTGTAATTTTATAGTCAATGGGATGCCAAAGTGTTCATTCTGTAGTTCTCTCTAGGCAATACCCATCAATAATCTGCTAAAATATGTAACTGTTTATTAGGATTTTTAAATTAAAAATGGATTCTCAGAGGAGCGAGAGAAAAGCCATGCAGCAAATGAGTGGAAATGACCTTTCAGTGAAGATGACAAATGACATCTTAAACCTCAGAGCTAAAACCTAACCTGATACAGTCCAGACTGACGTGCATAGGAAAAAGCCAATCTGCAGTAATTTTCAAGGGTGGCTGAGAACCTGCAGTTACCATTGATTTCTTTAGGCACTAAGAGCCTGTGTTATCTGTTCTTTCAGCCCTCAGTACGTTAGTCACTGACTACTTGGTTTACCTCTTTAAAGAATAACTTGTTTTAAAATGATTTGAACTGTGACACATTGGATTTTTTTTAATCCTTGACAGTTATGAATCATGAGGCAGCACTCATGAGACCTGGTGACAATTAGGAACTTCGCAACCTCGTTTAAATTTACTGATACCTCAGGCTTTCCAAATGGGAGGAAGCAGATTGTTTGGGGGTATTTAATGATGCGGTATAATCTTCTCTGTGCAAACTGTGTTCATGTGGCCAGCGGGTCCACATTACACTACTGTGACCAATTATGTCATAAGAGATGGGCATAAGGTGCCGTGAAAAGTTCAAAATCTCATCTCTATCATGAAAATCCATTCTTGGAAAAAGCACAGGTCACAGGAAAAAAGGTTGTTTGTCTAGATTAAGAAGAGCAAAAGGGAATTGTGCCCTCACAACTTAAGGGATCCCTTCTCCAAGGTCCTAGCTGAGATAGCATGGAGACCCTGAAAAGCCTCTAGATAAGCGTGAAAGGAAAAAGGGAGCCTCTTTGGTCTGAAAATTACTGAAGGGATCCTGTGTGGCTGGTAAGATTCAGTGGATGAGACTTTCCATGAACTGTATCATGGGATTCTGCTTGGGATATGCTGCTAACAAGTTTGGTGCTTAAGTGGGCAAAAAGCAATGACAAAAGAGACTCTTCTTGCTATGAATCTAGCCAGGCTGGCAACACTGGTAGATAATGCTGGAATAAAAGGAGCCTTGTGAGGAAATGTGGAATGAGATGTTGGAAGGAAGGATAACAGCATCATTCTCTATGACATGATTCTTCACTGTAGAAATGAGATTCAGGTCAGATGAGGAGGACAGTAATTCCCTAAATGCTAGGAAAAGTTGTCCAAGAGAAAAAGGAAAAATAAATTTAAAAAAAAAAAAAAAAAGAGAATATTCAGGCAAACTGCACTGTTTAGTTTGTTTAGTGTATAAAACACTCCATTCCAAGGTATTTAAAGATTTTTGTGAGGAAACGTGAGCCATTAATGTCTCTGTTAACTCCTGGAGGAACAAGCAGAGCTACTGGAGAACTGGAATGGAGTAAATAGTAAAAGAAATGCTGTTTATATATGCTAAGGTGATGTGCTGCCATCTTGGTTCAATTCTGGGAAAAATGTGGAACAAGTGTATATGCCCTGAGTTCTTAAACCCCTGTAAGTACAACAGGGATAATAACTACAGTGTTAACAGAGTAACAGTAACAAGAGAGTTATTCAAAGATGTTTTCTTTTCTACAACGGCCTTGTGGACTGCAGAAAAGCCTTAGATATTGAAGTTCACTTTTATTAAAGCTTTGATTTCAGCACCCTGGGAATGAGACCTGGCCCTGCACGGAGGAACCAGGTATGGTGGCTACTGAGTCCCTTAGTTTTGATGCCGTGGTTTTGCCTGGATGACTCGTTTATTTGGTCCTAAGCTGCGTAGTGACACCGACAGCGATATATTTAGAATGAAGTTCAAGTAATTCTGGCTGCACTATTTAGCATTTACTCTTCCCGGTGGTTTTGGAAAGTTGAATTACCCTATTGGTAGTGTCTAATTTAGTATTTTGGCTGAAACAACATAAATAACCTTGATTTTACAAGAAAATTTGAGCTCTTTCCGAGCGTATTTTGCACCTCCTTCCAGGCAAACGTCCCCATCAGAGCCTGTGTAGCCTGGCAGGCTGACACATGTGAGGGGCTGTGACTGACAGGAGCAAATCTGTGACTGTTTGGTGACAGTGGAGGATTTATATCCCACCAGCAGGAGCTTGTGTGTGTTTTCCATCTGAGCGACAAGATGTGTTTTTGACTTATCTATCTTTCCAGGAAGATACATGTCAATGAGGCAACTCATGTTGCTGAACAGCATGGGATAGTTTATTGACTGTATCTGTCTTTTTATCAGTTTTCTGAGATAAACCTGGTTATTATGAGGTTTGGAACCTCTTTTTTGTTAAGCTGACTGTAGAATGAATTTTTTTCCCATCATTTTTCCCAGTGAAAGTTTTAGATCTGCAAGGGTGATGGCTTTGAGGTAGCTGTTCAGACAGGGTGATAGCAGATAGCTGATCACAATTGTAAAGTATTTAGTATAGTTGGTTCCTTAAATGAGATCTTTTCACACTAACTTATTTAACGACTTTGAACTTATGAGTTTTTGCTATGTGAAGGTAACTAATTCAGGTTACCTGAATTGATGGTCATATGGAAAAATTTTGCAGATTATGCTATTTGTAGCATTGCTGTTTGATTTTTCTCTTTTTCCTTGTATAAAGCATACTAATTTGCTAGATTTTCCTAGGAAAGGTTATTGACTGCAGACTTAGTGGGTGAGGACCTGTGCTCTTGACCAAAGTCAACAAATTGGACCAAACTGGCCTGGCTACGCTCTGAATTGGGTTACTGCAGAAGATTCAGAAACAAACAAAGCACCCAGATTGTTGGTCTGTTTGTTACCTGGGTTCCCATCAGTGATCCAGTTTGAATGCGACACCTACTTAGTTTTTGTAAAGTTGTCTTGGCCAAGGAAGTGTACAAGAAATAAAGGGAATGTGTTTTGTACTTAATGTTTGAGAAAACTTGTGTTCACTAGGGATGATCACGTAGAGCTTACCCTGCTAGCATTGCATTTGATGTAGTTATCTCTAATGTAAATAATGTGTTCTGTTTAAGTTTTTTGTTTCCTCCTTAACAGGATTATTTGTGCTCAGTCTGTGTGGAAAGGCTTATACTATTTAACCATTTTTATTTTGTGAATTTTTTTTTTCTTGTGGAATAAATTTGATATTAGCAGGAAACTGAGACTTTGTGATTTCAGCAGAACAACAAAAAAATACTGACCAAACTAACATTAGAACACCAGGGGAAAATAATATTAATGTGGTTAAAAGATTAATGTGTTCAGAAGGTAAGGAGGAGGACACAGAAAACAGACTAACAGCTTCGTTCACTTAATTTGTCTCTTCTCTTTCTTTCCAAATCTCCTGTAGCAGTGCAAAAGAAAGTAGTAATTATGCTGGTTTTACACACCTATGCAAAACTTTTTTCTAGTGAATGTATGTGCTGTACATGCACTGATTAATTAGGCAGTGTACACTATCAATAAGAACATAGCCAAAGAATTCCTGGAAAATACTAACAGAGCTGTGATGGTTAGTTATAGGGTTCAGATGAATGGCATATTTTTTCTCTAATCTCTGTAATTTCTAATGTGTGAATTTCCTAATCTTGGTAATTTTGTTTGGTAAATTACACTGCAATGTACTTCAATAAGAAGATAACATTTCAAAACCAGGTGACCGCATTGCTCTAAGAGGTACCACAATATGTTCTTATTTTGATGAGAAAGATAATCTGCAGAACTTTGTTTCTGGATTTTACTTTTATATTGGGCAGCCTTCACCATGAATTACAGATTTTTTCCCTTTCACAACTCAAGACCTTTTCCGTAATGGTGACTGTTCATGTAGAGAAAATGACCCGCTGATGCTGTTGGCACTGCTTGTGAAATGGCAACCAGGACGTGATGTGTCACCCACCTCCTCTGTGGAGGACCCTGTGGCCTCTCTATTGAAGTACTCATCTTGCATGAGAATATATAGATTGCTACTGCAAATAGGCTCTTATCTGGACAAGTAGGTTCAGTTTCTTTCATTCACATAATCTGATATGAGAGGGAAGAGATTCCAACACTCTTAGAGTATAGAGAGGCAATTATTCGTTATTTAAGGTCTTGAACCCTAGGAAAATCTACACTGAAAATAACCCTTAGATGCTCCTGGTTTGTTCCAAATACATACCAAAAGGAAAAAAAAAATCATACTGCTGAGAGAGGTACGGAAATGGATTTGAATAGTGAAAACACTTTTTCTATTTCAGGTTCTTAAAATCTTCGGTGACTTTAAGTATTTTTAAACTCCTTTTACAGTGTTATTTGAGAAAGTACTCCAACTTTATTTAAATTGAAAATATGCAGAATAACGTAGTGTGCTTTGTTTTGTTTTACCCCTTTAGCAGACAGATGATGCAGCACAGACCGATGGCCAGCAACAGACGCAATCCTCTGAAAACACAGAAAACAAATCACAGCCAAAACGGCTGCACGTCTCAAATATACCATTCCGATTCCGGGATCCAGATCTTAGACAAATGTTTGGTGTAAGTACTTATTTCTGTTTGGTTTTTGTATTTACCTTGCAATTTTGTATGGTAGGCAACGTTGACAGCAGGATCTCTGAGTTAGCTTACGTATAATTTTTGGTGAAGTTCTTGGTTTTAGTTATTTATAAGGAAATGCCTGATTTGTCCCTCATCTGAGAAAAAACAAATCTACTCTGTTGTTCTGTAGGTGTCTATATTCCATATATCATGTCATTTTGCATTTTAAAGGCATTTGGCATTAAAAGCAGCTACCTGCACTGACTTAAAATATTCAACATATACATCTGGAGATATATGCCCATACTTTTGGAGGGCCTGATGTGAAAGCAGACAGTCTTTGACTTCATGAGCAGGAAACTCATCTCAAAAAAGTCATACATGATGTTTGAAAATCCAAGAGTGGGAATACTCCCCTGTTTCCCATGGTATGAACAGGTCTGGGGGCTTCTAAAATTTTTGCCAGTATATCAGTTTATGGTTTTGCTCAGGCCATTAGCTGCCTTCATGTGCATTGACTGTGTTTCATAAGCATCATATGTGCCCTCATATTGAGAGATGAGGCCCTCCAAGAACATTTGGATTTGTTTTGAAAAGTCTCCAAATATAATCTAGAAGTAAATTTTTATTCAGTTATTAGATTCACCTTTTTATTTTCCAAGTTAGTACTTGAAAGATTCATGGTTCTCCTGCTTACTTTTTCAGTTCTCTTCTGGAAAGTGTTATAGTTTTACACAATGCTCTATGAAATATTCCATGCCACCATCCTGCTTTAAACATCCTCTCATATTTGGTTCATATATTTAAGGTCTTTTTAATATCATTGTACACAGGTTAAAATATTTTGGGTTGTTTTGTGTTATTTTGTATGAAATGAGGGAAATGGTCACTGGGAAAAGAATCTGTTATGATTGTGGGATACAAGGGTCACTGTTTTACCTTGTGTAAATAACACCCTGTGAATACCTGTTTGCCAGTAGGTTATGACTTATCATCCAAATAGCAGAAGACATAATAATTGCCATTTAACAAAAAAAAAAAAAAACAGGGAAATTTATTTAAATGGAACAAAGCACTCTAAATAGATTTTATCTGGAAGTACGTCAAATGAAAGGGCTTTTGTTTATTTATTTAGTAGTAGGTGTGTGTGTGTGTGTGTGTGTGTGTGTGTTTGGTAGAGCTTGTAGCAATTTATAAATGAATAAAAGCTTTATTTTTTCAGTATTCCTGTGCCTTAGGTCTCAAAAGACGAAAAACCGGAGGATAGCTAGAATTCCGCAGCTTTAGAATGACTTGATAACAGTGAACTCTTAGCTTAAGATTCAACTAAAGGCTAATTTTTGCAATTTCTTGTACTACTGAGAGATTATGAATTAATTTAGGTAGACTATTATGAGTTTGACTTTGTCCTTTTAGTTTAACATACTGTGTCACTTCTTAGTGCTACAGTGCTCTTTACAACACGCTAATGACATATGTAGTAATAAAATAGAATATACCACATGGTATACCAAAAAGTCAGATCATAAAATATGCCATCTCAAAAAGCACTCTGTCTAAATGTTGTCCAAATTTAACGTTTATTCTCTTACTAAGACAAGTATAATAGAGCCTTTTTCTTTGAAACAGGGACTGTGGTCCGTTTTGAATGGATCACTGCCTAGAGATTGAGTGTGCTATTGTAATATGAATGGTAGCAAAATCTATAACAAGCAACCTTTCTAGTTTCCAACATTATGTTCTAGGAAGACAAGGATTGATTAGGGAATCGTGGAGAAGTCTCTGCTCCCTTCAAGCCAGTAACAAAACTCTCACTTGATTTGATTTAATTCCTATAGAGTTAGAGTAGCTTAACTTGTTTACTTGCTCTTGGAAACAACTGCAGAAAGTCTTGAGAAACTAGGATTCTTCAGCAGGAAGAATCACTAATGGGTGACCGTGTTCATGCAGCTGTTAATTCTTTCTCATTAGTGATTTTTACTGCACTTCAAGTGAATTAACCCAGTAGCATATTAGATGTGAAAAAAAATGGTGATAGAAACTGGCCTTGGATCACCAGGAAGTGACCTACAATGAGCAAAGACTAAATAAAATAAGAAAATTGGGACTCTCGCTTTACTATGTTCACAGATAATGACTTCTTTGAAGGTATTACTGAATTTGAATTCAGAAATGAATGTGAAATGGCAGTTACAGATATAAGGATGTATCCAGTTTAATCATAATAATGATTTAGTTACTCTTTCTGTTTTTGAATGCTTGACTTTGCTTGGTTTTATGGTGCATCAATTTCTAAAACAAGAATTTGTACTAAAGATGTCAGAAATGCTAAAGTTATCTTATTTTCATGTAAATTTTCTATTTCTTTGCAGCAATTTGGTAAAATCTTAGATGTTGAAATTATTTTTAATGAGCGAGGCTCAAAGGTAAGCAGTTTAATTCACCAAAGGAATTTGATAATTTGTTTAAAATATTTCATATGAGAGAAAGAAAAAAAAAAATGCACTGCTGTAACAGATCTGAGATTCCCCTCTCCTGGAAACACCTTTAGAGCTTTCTGTTGGTTTCCTAAGCAGCATGAAAGTCTTTGGACTCATTTTATATCTTTTAAAGGGGTAATTAGAACTACTTCAAACTGCCACCTGATTTATGGGAGCATTGCTTTCTGCTTTCGTTACTCTTCAATAATACTTACCTTGATTATTTTATAAGATGAGTCCATACTTAGAGATATCTGTAGGCAGATCTTGAATTAGTATAGGGTTTTTTTTTGTATTGAAATGAAAGATGATAATAGCACCGAATAACTATCCTCTTCAGTAATTAGCTGAGAAAATATGAGATTGTTCCTGATTATTTAAATGCAGGTGTTTTCCTCTTTAACTGAAACTTCAGTACACCAACCCTTTGAATACAACCTATTATTTCAACATTTATTTGATTAAAAGAGTTCTTACTGTATTGCAAACATGCTAATATTTTTTTTTTCCTAAAAACTACCGTGCCTTAAATGCATAATTTGATTTGTTGGGTATTTAAGAAGTAAGCAAGCTAGAACAGCTAGGCCTGCATTATCAGCATTTGCTGGTGCAAAACAGAGGTCACCTTCCCCGGAGGCTTCACCTCTGACATCAGCTGCGTTATAAGGGTCTGTGCATATGTCATATGCATGGGGTATCCTTTTCCTCTTCGTCTCATGTCAGACACATTACAGTGTTTCTCCACTCATGCATCAGTCTTGTTGCCACTCTTACACTTGATTTATTATGGTAGAGTTCTTTTCCTGTTATACCATCTTTCAAGCGGAAGCAGATACATCATAATAGTCCAGTGTCGGTTAAGTTTTAATTGTTCTGTTAATCTTTCTCTTTTATGTGTTAAAAAATAAATTTTAAGTTTAAAAACATGAACGTTTTCTCATACAGAGTCACTCAAGTGTCACAGTTTATTTCTAAAATTCTTCTGACGCTCATTAATTGATCTTCCCCAATGGCCCACGTCCAGTTTCAACATCTAGTGCTTTCTCAGTAGAACAGCTGATGTGCACAGAGTTTGGTGTTTCAGACGGTGATTTAAGGTTTAAAAAGGTTTAAAAGATTCCTCCAAAAACAGAAATAGTAGTTCATTTCCAGCCCTAATAATTAATAAAAATGGAATTATGGATTTTAAAAATCATAACCTTGCAACACCAATATAAATTGTAAAAAAAATGCAAAAGCGAAGCTTTCCATTGAAGTTTTTCCACAGAAGTTTTGTACAAAAATAAAAATTTCATGCCAAGTGTTCTGCTTGTTTAAAGGCATAACACACAGTTACTGGTAATTTATAGCAAATAGATATTCTAATAGTAAAAATAACTAGGTAACTTGACTGGAATAATGTGATCATTCTTGGAACTCTTCTTTTCTTGAAGAATTCAAGTTCAGTATTGTGTTAGTCTAAATCTTTCTTCCCTGTCTCAAATAACTGAGGTTTACCTTGCTCAATTTGCAGAGCTTATTGATTAAAAGATTGTAAGACCTGCTGGTAATGCTGCTTAACAAGCACAGATTGAGCCAGAATTTGAGCCTGGTTCTCTCTGTAGGTAGCAAGCTGCATGAATTTTTGGGATGAAGCCTATCCGAAGATGTGGAAGAGCTGTTAAAGTTTAAAAAAGGGTCTCGGCGCTGCTTAAGCAGCTGCTGCTTTTTAGAACCTGCCAGAACCAACGTCTATTTTGTTACCCCTGGAACAGCTTGTGACTCCGAGGTTGCAAACTCAGAAATACAAATACCTGTGCAGCTGCGTATTTCAGACTGGCATAGATTTATATGTGTATGCGCTGTGTTCAATATACATTGTTGCTGAGGTCCATTTAATCCAGTAATAAAGCTTGCAAAGCTTCCAATGTGCAAATTTGCCTATTATTAAATAAGCTGACAGACATATAATATGAGTCAAGGTAACTGTTGAATCAACAAAATGTAAAATGCAGGTTGTTTTAGTTTAGATATCTCTCATTAAATACGTGATGAGGAGGCCTATATTCAGTGTCTGTTTCTGTGTTGGATAGGTAAACTTAAACATTTACATAAAGAAGATCTTCATTTATGTAGTGTTAATCATGGAAATAAGTAAAACATAATAAAAAAAAGACAATGGGGGTTTTTTTTTAAGAATCTTTGAAGTTCCTGTCTTATCTTGGCTTGTGGCTCTACTTCAGATCTCTTTCTAGTTTTTAAAATATAATTAGGTTTTTATCTTTCAGTTTGATTGTTTGAAGAAAAACTAGCTTGCAGTGCTCTGAGCAAGTGAGACCTGATTCAAATATTGCACTAAAAAGCTGCCACCAAATTTTCATTTCTTGCAGTGCTGAGAAGGGGTCGGTTGCTCAGCAGCAAGGAGGGAGGCGAGCAAATAGATTGGGGGGAAATTCATGCTCTTGCTGAGCCAAGGGTCATTGGATCGATCGCTGCAGTGATGGTTTCTGCAGTGGAATTCGCCTGGTGGCATCTTAAATTACGAGCCTTTTTACAGAGCTATTAAAAAATGGGGAGGGGTGAGGAAGCAATGAAAGGGGAAATAAAAGTTTAAAGTGAGAGTGTTGTATAAAAAAGGCCAGGGCAGGCCCTTAAAATGGAGGGATTAATATTGAGAGAGGGAATTTACTTTCTCTGGCAGGTTCCCTGGCCTTCGGGGAAAGGAGAATTACATGCTTGGGTCTTGTGCTGGAATGAGGAGGGAAATTTGGAAGTCAGGTTGGCTGAGAAGGGTCTCGGCTCCAATTGCAAGTGCTGGCGGAGCGGTTTTTATTCTCAGGGTTCAGCAGGAATTTAAAAGAAAAAACAAAAAAGCATCCTACCATAGATTTAAATAAAATACTTTGAAGAGGATGGAAAACAAATCCCGACTCTATAAGATATCTCCATGTTATAAATCAGCACAATAAAGGCATTCTTAAACAGGCAAATAACCAGAATAACCTGTGTTTCAAAGCTCAACCTCAGTAGTTTCTCAACATTCCCTTTGTCTGTGAATTCCTTTTGTGGCTGTGTCGATGGTTATTCGCAGTGCTTGTGTTAGCACTTTTGCCTTAGTTTCTTTTTGCTCATCCCTGTCCCTGGGCGGGGGAAAGAAAAAAAAAAAGCCAGGAAAAAACCACATGTTTTTAATTGACTGAGTCACTTCTTTGCATGTGTGTCACTGTATACATGTATTTTGTATATGCCACATACTCCGTATGCACAGTAGGTAGAACTGCAGGGAGCAGATGACAGAGCTGATTGACTCCTGAGCACAAAATTTAATGAAGGGACTTAAAAGTAGGAGAAGGGTGACCGAAGGCTGCAGTAGGACTTCAGAGACGTGCGGCACTGCCTGTGCTTTTCAGTGGTGCTGTGTGTGATCTGTAAGTGTTCCTTGTCCTGAAGCACCAAGGGCAAATGCAGCTCGCTTGTTGGGATAAATTCAGAGAGCATCCGAAGGCCTCGCAGTGGTACCATAAGAGCTATTTCAAAGGGTTGGTGTATGTTTTTAAACTGTTTGTTCAGCATTTGGCTTTCAAAATATTTACTGTTACAAGCAGTGTCTAATTTAGCACAGCAAAAATGAATGTTAGTAAGATGGAACAGGTAGTTTTGCCTAATGTTGTAAAGTATTTGGCACAGTCAGGATTTTGCATTAGTCAAGGATTTTCCTGCCCCACTCGCGTGGGAATTGGGGGCTTTAGCAGTTGCATGTTCTATATGTGAAAATTAATGTATGGAATTAATAAATGATCCAGTTAAACTTACTCAAAATGTTTGCATTTTTATTCCTTTCTCAGAGTTTCTTTTTCTATTCACATCATGTGATTTTATTTGATCTGTTAATACAAGAAAGTTTATGCTTAGTTCTACAAGTGCTTTTGTTTTGTTGGTGGTTTTATTTTCTTTCTTTTTTCTTTTATAAAAAATAAGTAAAGGCTATATAGTTTGACAAAAGTTTAAGTTACCCTAGTGTTGCATGGGAACAATGTTTCTTATGATCACGAGAGCATGATTAAGTAGGCAATGTTTTAGAGTATATTGACATTCAGTGTTGAATTTTGTGCACATGTTTCTTTTATTTTGTTGAGATATCTGCATGTCATTATAACGTGGTTCATTTTCTTTTCTCATTATTTCATTTTTTTCTATGTGAAGACACTGTAATTTATTTTAATTTCATTTTCTTCTTGTTAGATTTATTTTCCTCTGTAGTGACATGTAGAAAGGTATTTTTGGTATCATTCTTTGAATTCTTCCGAGGGTATTATCTAACTGATGACAGAGAGGAAAAAAAAAAAAATTTGTTCACATTTGTCGCTTATTTATTGCACATCTCAATACAATTATAATTTTTCTAATTTGCATGTTACAGAAATGAAGCGAGGACAAGACAATATTAAATTAAAGAGAGAGAACATAAGCAAACGAGTGGTCATTGACTGAAATAATAATGTGCATGTTGTTTTCCCCCCTTCTCCCTCCTGCATGCAGGGATTTGGTTTCGTAACTTTCGAAAATAGTGCTGATGCGGACAGGGCGAGGGAGAAATTACACGGCACCGTGGTAGAGGGCCGTAAAATCGAGGTGCATGTTCAAAATATTTTCCTTTTCATCTTTTTTATAAATGTCTGCTTCACTCTCATTTGTTGTTTCAGATGCATCATTGGTGTCTTCTGTGTGCTCCCCTTTCCCCTTCCCATTGTTTATATATATATACTTATATATAACGAGAGAGAATCTGGCCTTACTTGGGTTTTTTATTATTGTTTCTTTTGTAATTATTCTTATTATTCTTATTATTCTTATTATTATCGTTATTGCTGAAAGGTGGATGACCGATTGATTTGGAAAAAAAAAAAAAGAAAACATTTAATATTTTGAAGTTATTATTTTGAATGTTTTGTAAATCAATGGGTGCAGTAGATTCCAAAAACCAGCCAAAAAAAAAAATTAAAAAAGAAATTGAGAACAACAAAAAAAAATGTGTGACAGACAAAACACAAACAAAAGGTTGTTTTTTTTCTTCTTTTTCTTTTGTTCTTTTTTTTTTTGTTCTTTTTCTTTCTTTTCTTTTTATTTTTTTTTATCTTTTTTTGCTGCAGGGTTGATGCGGGATCCACAGTGGCTTTCAAAAAATTCCGATTGGGAAAGAAGCATCCAAAAGATGTACGAGAAAAAAAAAAAAAAAAAAAAGGCCCAAAGCCAGATTAGCGAGCGCCCCATTTGAACGTTGCATTTTTGCCATAACCAGCAGGCTTCTTTGGCCGTGTGGCCTGAGCCATTGGCGTCTATTCCAAAACGAGCACAAATGCCTTTTAGCACCACTGGATCCCCTTCAATACTGCCTCAGTCGTATTTGTTAGAATTTAAAAAAAAAAAAAAAAAAGAAATTACCAATTGAAAATGCTGTCGTCTTTTGAGTAAGATGTTGCATATTTTGCCTTTTCATTTTCCCCCTTCGACGGTAGCGCTTAGGGCCCTCACCAAACTCTCAGTAACCATGGTAACTGTATACATACCCATGCTGGCGATGGTGCTGAATGGTAAGTGGAGAAGTCCATCTGCCGTTTCACGTATTTAGCGCTGATATACCACGTGGATTTTTTTGACTTGTTGTATTAAGTTTTCTTGATGCTACATTTTTTTCTATATTGGTACGCCTGTAATTGAGTGTACGTTTTAAGCAAGCCTGGGAGGCACTGATTGGATTGAGGATATGACTTCGTGCACATCTTACTCAGATTGTTAACTCCATATTGTGTTAAATAATGCACCCTCTTTTTATCCTTTTGTTAGCTGTGATTTTAAAGCTTGAATGATTTTGTTAATTCTTGCAATGAAAAAGGCTCTTGTTCCAAGTGTTGAATGCTAGATGTTGCTTTTCCAATGGTACTTCTCTTCTAAAGGGTTATGTTGCACACTGCTAAAATTCGTTTGTCCCTTTTTTTGACATTTTCTTTGTTTCCTTGTACCTTGTCTCTTTCCCCTCTACTCCACTGCATGTTCCTTCATATAAACTTTTTTTTTCTGTTTTGAATATTTATTGTATCAGTGTTATCATGGAATACAAGCATGCTCTTAAGTCTTAAATTCTGCAGTACCTTTTAATTTGCTTTTAATGTCTTTTTATTAAAGTTTAAATGATATGATGTTGCTTTATTGAAATGATTTGTAAGTTAAAATGGTTATGAAAGTAAATGTAATTATAAATAGTATGATTTTGTTATGCACCTGTCGCCTTCTTAAATTAAATTGCATTTTATTTTTTACATGACTAATAGCAGTAATAATGCATACACTTAATAGTACCGTGGACCCTCCCTGTAACCCTTTCTGATTCAGTGTTCTATGTGCTTAGGTAAATAATGCAACAGCACGTGTAATGACAAATAAAAAGACCGTCAACCCTTACACGAATGGTAAGTGCATGTGGACTCGGCCCCTTGTTTGGATGTCCGTGCATGTACAAACTCATCCCGGTGCCCGGCGGGAGCGACCTCTGTGCTCATGAAGTATCGTAGTCCCGCATCTCTCATTGGACTCCGGCTTTCCAGGGATCCCGCTTTGGAAAATGGTTGTGGACGGGCCCAATTTCCCTTTGTGCCGAGTTTTGCCGTGCATGCAGCGTTCTGCTAGGTGGGGGTCTGAGCGCTTACCCTCAGAGGCTTTTGGATAGGCAAATGCACCAGGTAGGGAAGCGCAGTTCTCCTCCAGCCACGTGCAGCGTTGATGTTGTGCTGGATGAGCTAACCACAGGACTCAGTTTTCCTTGGGTGGTAGAGGTAAGGAGGCCGGTAAGAGGAATGACTGGGTGAGCCATGAGGTACTTTTTAGTACCGAGACATACATTTAGTCTTCCTAGATCATTTTTGCGTCATTCTTCTGCATTTTTCTAAGGGTAAAGTACAAAATGTAATTGGATGTTGTCTCCTTTTTTTTTTTTTTTTTTCCCCTCCATGAAGAATTTAAATCCCAAGTTGCTTAAAAGTTCTAATTCTAGTATTGACCTAGCTATCACTGTAAAGTTATACAATAACAATAGAAGATCACCTATAGACATTTGAGAGGTTTGGAGTTTGGAGACGATCCGTTTTGAAAACATTTCCTTTGGCAGTGTTTAATTACTTGTGCAAGGAGTCATTTGTGTTTGCTAGTTCAGAAAATTCTAAACAGATCCTAACTGAACAACTTCAAACAATAACACATAAATTGAAGTTAATGGCAATTATGTTTTCCAGTTTTACTAGACCATTTACTTTCCAATTTAATTTCATTTTCCTATCCAGTAGAAAACAGATGAAATCTGCACATACATCAGCAAGGAACGGAACATCAGCTGAGACTCTTTTTGATTTTGAAATATAATGGCCTTATTTTCTATATTTGAGCTCTCATTAGTGAGGTTTTAGTAAAAGCTAGGGCAAACAGTGGCATTAATTTTTAATGAATGAGTCACAGTCTTTTTCCTACCATGGTGAAAAATAAATTGAAGTGACTGTCTTCAATCTGACATGTGATTATTGAGTTAGTTAACATGATCTGGAGAAGACTAGTCTGAAATACCTCATACTTTCTCAGGAACTGTTTTCTTTCTAATTTTGTATACACTATTAGAAATGTGCAGGTCTGTGTGCAGGTGGAAAAACCCCCTTCACCTGGACAGACTTTGAGACCTGAGATTTGGGTGAATCTAGCCAAAGAGCCACATGGTTTCTCTTGATCGCAGACAAGTATTTTGCTGCAAAAAGAACCATAATGTTCTTATGATATTCATCATGGTAATGTCCATTTGCCTGTTATATTGAAGTGACAAAAGGATAAAAGTAGCATTGTTATAAATTATGGTGTATTTGTTTGTCTGTGTAGTGTCCTAGGGGTATGGAACTGCTGTGTGTCAAATAGCACATCCACAGATGAAGGAAAGGCGTGCTGGAAACACAAGTCTGGTCATTTCAGCGAGAGCTGCAGTCTGTGCCCTACATCACAGGCATTCCTTGGCTCATAAACTGTCATTTCCTAATAGCCGGAGGACAGACACGATGATAATCCACTGTTAGAAGTGTTTCCCACTTGAAATGTTTTGGGTCTGTCATTTTCCATGCTACCCCACCTGGACAGGATGTTGCTGGTAGCTGGAACCATGCGGTTCAATGCATAAAACCCAGTCGTTGGGTTTGGGAATATGTGCCCCAAAGGCCGGCAGTCTTTTGCACACCCTTTGAGGGGTTTTGAGGGTCAAGGCCAACCCTGGTCCATCCATTTTGATTTTTTCAGGATTTTTATTTTTTTAAATGCTTGAGATGCCCCAAAGGAAACCCCCAAAATCAGTCCTGTTCTTCCAGCAGAGTCATTACGATCAGCACAGGATGAAGTGTAGCTGGCAATGTGCTTCATTTAGTTTAATCAGGGTTTCTGTTATCAGTCATCTTGACACTGTATGATTCCACTTTGTTATCATTTTGTCAGGAATTAGCCAGTGCTGTAGGTGATTATTAAAGAAGATCAGTGTCTAAAGTAAGGGTTCCTTCTTTTAAATAGAATAAAAGGCTATATTCTTCTGTGTCCAAGCATGTTAACATTTTAAAGAGGCATCTTACACATGTAGCCTGGAAATATTATTTGTATGTGCACGTCTGTTTAGACCCTCTTCCTTTTTAATAGATGACTTGATTTTAAAGTGTGTTTGGTGACTGAGTTGTGGCTGACAGGTGAGCAAAACACAGCCAGGGCATGTCCAGCAGTGTTGCGTTATATGAAACAGGCCTTATGCCCTGCCTAATGTTTACTGTAATTTAAAAATTGCACTGTGTTTTGTCTTTCCTTCCTCAGTGTTGCTGGTCTTTGGTAACAGGACTCATGCTATAAATAGAATTGCAAAACTCTGCAGATTTTAAAACAGAATAACCTAGAGTTGTTTTTATTTTTAATGCATGCAGCTTCATTTAGATAAGTGGTTTGCTTTTATGTTGCTAGATGATTTTCAAAATAAATTTGCTTTCCACAGACTTTGGATGATTTATGAAACAAATGGTTAAAATATATGTCCAGTTGCTAGCGGAGTTTATTTCCTGTAAGGGTTTTGTTAGAGAAAATGCTTTTGATGACTGGCTTTGTGTATTTAGAAAATATGACCAGTTCTGCTTGTTTGACCAAAATATTTTTGAGACATCTTTAGAGATTCCAAACTATCTTGACCCCATTTCATCCATGCAAATCGAATTATGAACTCTACAGAGTAGATGATTTTCATGTTCTGAAGGCCATGTTACAGTTTGGGATGCATGCCCAGTATAGTGGGGAACAAAGAATTAGGCAGGAGTAGCCTAGGAGAACCTGAGCAGCGAATGAGGAGTGGGAAGCAGAGATCACCAGAGGGATAAATATGTTTTAAAGCTAATATTGATATTGGCTTGGATTGAAGCCTTCTGTTGATCTAAACTTAGGGATTCGAGACCACAGCTTGGGACCATCACCAGAGATGAATTCACTCCTATTCCCCTCTCCTGCCTGCTCTGTGCACAAAGCAGAAGGTGGCAAATGGTGTCATAGATCTCTTTTCCCAAAAAATATTCCTCCTCCTGTGTGCTGGATCTGGCCTAGGAAGCAAAAATAGTCCTTCTCCATAGCCGTGCCCACCTCTTTGCACCAAAGCTTGTTTACCCTCTGCACGATGTGATGATTCCCTTGAGCGCGCTTAGCGTGCATGTCTTGAGAGGAACATATGGGGTTGCTTTTGTAGGGGAGGCTTGGGGAGTCTTGGTCTCTCCGCCTTTAGGTTTTGAGCTTTTACAGTGTTGTCCTGAGGAAATGACTGTTGTGATGGTCACACCATCTTGAGGAGATGACTGTTGTGATGGGACCCACCGTCGTGCTCGGGTAACCCACGCAGGTCAGGGCCAGCACGCGTGTGGCCCACAGGACAACATTAGACTCAGTTACTGCTATTTCCGTGATGAATGGAGCATTACCCATAAAAGCTTCCCAAAGTTGCATGATACAGCTATCAGACTAAGAGAGGAAGGGAATAAACTAGAAGAGTTGAGTTTCATCAGTCTGCATCTTCCCCACATTTTCTCTCTTTCTTGGACAAATTGTGGCACTTGTTACTGTAGCTTCAAAGCTGAAAGGTGTTTGTCAGTAAGGAATTTGAAATATTCAGTAAGATACAGAGAGTTATACCGAAAGTCTAAATATTTGGATGAGTATATATATCACAAGCAATTGGGCTAAGAATATTTGACGTGCTCTGATGTTCCCAAATATAATCCTGTAGTTGTTAAAATTAAAGGTGTCAAGTAGCAACGCTGTGATACTTTGAGAAGCAAAGTCATGTTAGCCCTTCTCTGGCCATTTTCCAGCTTCCATAATTTTTTTTTTTTGTATGTATAGCAACCCCAGGTACTTCTGAGGAGCATGCAGTGTTGTCCTTTCCTCTGGATTTATTAATGACCTGTATTTCTACAACATCTGTCATCTCTGTTATTGATCATTAGTGATAAATAGAGTGCAGCAGATACAGATAGCAACACTTTTAAGTGTAGGTATAGAGTTTTCTTTTGTGTTATTACTGGGGTTTTACGTTACATTTCACTCATAACGTATTATGGTCTTAGAGTCTTTTCCATGCTTTTATGTTGCATGCTGTGACCAAGGCAGAAACAGGCCTGGATACAGTTTGCAGCTGAATTCCCCTGAACTGCACCCTGGATTTTGGATGTTAGAAACCTTTGCTCCCCTGACTTGATTATATGTAGCCATTTTGCTTCCAGCAGCGTAGTTGTATAATCTATTTGAAGTACCATTGTTCTTGAGTTTATAAGATGCTTTTTCTCAGATTTTTTTTTCCTTTCTTCCCACTTAAAACAGTTCCTCCCGCCCTTCTGTTTCAAGCTTACTTTTAGAAAACCCCTAATTTTTCAGTCCCAGCAGTTCACATCAGCCACTTTTTAACATTGAGAATTAATTGTTCAAACACTGAAAGAAAAGAAGAAAGTTCTCCGGAGGTTGGGGAGTGGATCCACTGTGCAAAACACAATGATAATTAGTATTTTCGCAGAGCGAGGAGTGCTAAAGAGTTTGCTGTGTTTCCTCCTGCTGTTCTTTTACCTTTTCCTTTCAGTTCCCCCCTCCAGTGTCTTGAGCATCACATGTGCATTAAACAGAGGTGGTGTTTGGGCAGCGACCCTCCATGTTCCTGGACAGCAGCATCAGGTGTCTCAACGAGAGCAATTCTTTGGAGCTTGCCACAACACACACAAGTGAATTTGCCTTGGTTCTGTGGTTTTCCACTGGCTTTCCACTGGCCCGTGCTTCTGTGAAGAGGTGGCGATAATTCAGGACCGAGGCAAAGGCTGCATTTGTACCACTTCAGAGCTTTAGCAAGTGCAACAGCAGCATGTTCTTACGTGCTTGCTGCTTTGTAGCACTGTGCTAAAGGCATTTGTCAGCTGTGAATGGAGCTTGTGCAGCCATTTCTGCCCCGTTTCCGTGATTGCTTCAGTGTCACCGCAGACACCTCCTTGCAGTGGGCACAATTTGGGTTTTCCCAGACTAGAAGCAAAATGTTCAGATGACTTTATGGCCCTGTAACCTACCGTACTGTAAGGCACCAGCACATTTCTTTTCCAGCAAATATAACTGACCTCTCTGGCATGTAACCAGATACTAACAGCAATGCAAAGAAAAGTACTGCTCTGGTACTACACAATGTAAAGGTACCTTAACTAGCTATGAGTTAGGTCCATAACTTAAGGCAATATTCCCTGTTAACTGTGCGTCACAGCCAAGCTAATTCACCAGATAATATACTTCAATACTGTTTTAAGTATAGACCTGTCCTGAGAATGGCTTGTTTCATTACTTATTTCCATACTTGAAAGCGTTCTGGTTTTAAAGACTACAGAAAATTAGAATATGCCTGTGAAACTTCTATTAAAATGACCTTTTCTCGAGTCATTCTATATATATTCTGCTTTTAAAATTTAAAAGAAACCTAGTGTCATTATTACAATTGCAATATTAACTCAGCTATTTTTGTATTTTTGCTGCAGGCTGGAAATTAAATCCAGTTGTTGGTGCGGTTTATAGTCCAGAATTCTATGCAGGTAAGGAATACATTGTTGTGTCAGTGCTCTATTTTATTGGAATGTTCTTTAAAGCATGCTAAAAGGACGGGATATGCGTTCGGTTGGAGGTTTTGGTTATGCATTACCAATCATTTACAGGTTTATAGTCCGGGATTATAACAATAACCTGGCCAATACTAAATTTTGAATAGAAGATATATGAATACTTTTGTGTTAGAAAACAGATAATATAACATGAAATGTACAGCAATATCCCAGTCTTACATGAGATTTTGTTTTGTTTGTGTATTTCAAAACATTCATTTTTGTTTCAGGAATTATTTAAGAAAAAGAGTACCGATAAACATTTATTATGTATACGTATATATACATGTGCATGCATATATACAGAGAACAGCTGTGTTCCTATTTTTTTTTTCCTGAGCATTTTTATTTAATTTCCATATTTACTCAATTTTTTAACATTTTTGTATTTATAATCTATTTCACCTCTTGAGTCTTTGCAAAGGCCAAATTCTGATCCTGCTTACAATTCAGAATTAATGAGTTTTAGCCTTTTTCTAATTGAACTCGGAGTCCTGGCTAGCAATGGTTTCTGAACGTGCTACGATGATAGCCTTGACAGCAAGGTTGTATCCCAAAACTCTCGTGATTTGGGAAGAGTTTGAGTTGAGCCCACAGAGCACTAGGGAGACGTAGGTCATTTTTTGAAGGTCAATATTTGAAATTTAAGGCAGAAATAATGGGAATTACCACCAAAGTTGTTTTCCCTTGTTAGTTTCATAAATCATATATAAGTCTCCCACGAGTTTCAGGTGGGACTCTGGATGTTTTCTATCTGGATCCATTTTTCAGTTGTTTATGGTTGCCCATGGATGTGTGTACTGGTACAAATACCTGTTAATGTTTTTAGAGACCAAAAAAAAAGTAACTATTATCCTACATAGGTAACTGAAAATAAAGAGGTAAAGTTAAAATATATTCTTCTCAACAACTTGGAATATGAGGAATTCCAGACAGATATTTGGAAAATATCTTTTGCCAACCGTGATAAAGCACTTGAAGAAGTTGCCTGCAGAAGCTGCGAAATCTCCGTTCACGGAGACACTCAAGTTTCTCTCAGATGAGAGTGACTGAACATGTGTGGGTAGTTCAGGGGACTTGAAGAGATAAAACTTGTTCAGTGGGAATTCTCAGTGGGAATTTCAGTGGGAAACCAGTGTTCATGTTAAAGAAGCTGCCTATAATACATCTAGTGTCATCTTCTGCGACTAGATAACAATGATGGAAATGAAGTATTTAATGGAGTCAGAATTTATTTCCTTCTTTTACCTATAAAACAGGAATTTAGCATTGATCTGGTGTGAGAAGTTAGCCGACCAACCCTGAACCTGCATAAATTAAAGTCAGAGTTATTAGTGATTTTATATAAATGACTTTGTGTTAATGACAAATATAATAATATTCCCATAGTACAGTAATCCATTTTCTAATACGTATGCAGAATTAACAATCTGACTTATAATTGTCTCATGAAGTAGGGCATGAAGAGTTCACATAGTTTGTAAATTAAAATCAATATTTTCAATCTCTCCTGAAGGTAATTTTCTTAATTTACTGGACTTTTCTCTAACATTTATTTTGTCTTTTAATTATAAAATGGCAGCTTATTGATTTTTTTTCTTTTTCTTTTTTTTTGGTATAACCTCCTAAAGTCCCAAGTGCATTTTTATTGCCAAGGAAGGTGTTTGCACTTCTTAATGAGAATCTTTAATTACCATTAGAAGAGCATTAATTTAATTTTATGAATTATGACGTTCACTCTACCACAACTCTGCAGAAAGTTTTACCAAGGTATTTCACGTTTTGTTTCAGAACCCATTTCCTATTCATAAGTGCAAGCTCATCAAATACATTCTTTATGGAGTAAAAGACATTTTTTTCCACAGATATATTAAAAACTTTTTTAAAGGGATTTAATTAAAAAAAAAAATACAGACTCTGTAAAGATTTCTTAAAAATAACAACATAGTGCTGCCTGCAGTTAGAGAGTACTTTGGCATATCTTTGCTTTAGGATCCTTCTCCCTCCCCTGTTGTTTGTGCAAGAAGCAACTGCATTGCAGAAAACTTTAAAGTTAGAAATGTGATTTCCAGATAGTCAAAGTATTAATTTTTTGGTTTAATTATGGTTTCCGGAGCCGTTATGTTAAAATTCTCCCAACTATTTCACAGTCAGTGTGAGAAGTTCCTTCAGCTCCTAATAAATGATGAAAAATTTCTCCACTTCTGAAATAAAGATGATACATTTGCAGAGAAACTGTTGATTTAAAGCACCTTTAATCTTCATAAATAAGTGAAAAAACAGAAGGTTATACAAAGCTGTCAGGATGGCACTGATGAATGGCGAATTCACCCGTTTCTCAATTGCCGGTGAAGACACACGCCGCAAGGCTTAACCGTATTGTACATCATATCTGCCAACTCATTTCTGTGATTAAATATTCCATCAGTGTGGGCTATAAGGCGGTAAAGCTTAACAAGATTCATAAGATGCACCACTTGAATACACATAACTCACTTCCTTGCATAGAGAGCACCCCGCATGCAAAAGAAAATTAGAATTGAGTTAAATTACTCCGTAAGACAAGATCAATAGGGAAAGGAAAAGATCCCCTAATGCAATGCAAATCTAAGATATAGTTATGTCCTGACGACTTGAAGCAGACGATTAAAGTCAAATAGGGAGAAACGTAATGTAAATCAACTCTAAAACCTTGAAGATAATGGTAAACAGTAGGACCGGTGACATTATTGTTATAGCTCTGTTTTTTCCCTCTGAGTGTGCACTTCTATAAAAGAAAATCTTTATTAAGAAAATGTATGCCAGGTAAAAATAGACACTTTTTTAGATAAGTTTTGCAGCAGATAGACAGCAGACATTCTATAAGTAAGTATTTCTCTGGGGCTGGAAAATAGTGTATATTCACAGGAATGCTATCGATTTTTATTACTCAGTCACCCTTCTAAAGCTTTCTTTTTCTTTTTGAGTTGGAAATGGTCATGTGTACAGTATATGAGAAGATTCCCAAATGCAGTATGCTCTGGGGAAGTGGTGGCGTAGAGATTAGCAGTGGAGATTAACAGTGATAGATTCATGTGGTGCCGATTGAAGCCTTCTGTGATGATTCGGAGCAGGGCTCCCTAATGATGGTCAGTTGGGAACACACTAGAGGACTGGTGGGGTACGTCTGCATCCAATGGCAAGTCCTAAAATGAGCTTATATAGAAATCCAAATGACAGTGTTTTTGTCACCGATCCATCTCCCCATTGCACGCATTTCCACTTTTCAATATAAGCATATGGTAATTCACAGGTAATTTTTAAAAATCTGCATTCCCTTCACATATCAACTCCTTTTAATGAATAAAAGCATACTGTTTGGAGACAGGTGATTTTCTTTCTCATGAGGAAGAAGTGCTTAATAAAAGCATCACTTCCATTTCAACATATGGTTTCCAGAGAGCTCTTCATCAAGTTCTCAGGCAGGTCTTCATGAGGAATTTAGTAAAAAACACTCTCTAATTTATCTCATAAATTCTCCATGTGAATTGAGCCAAATTATTGCTTTATTTATATATCCATCCAATTTTAAATCCATCCCACAGCGATCCATAATTATACTATGTTAAGCTAGAGTTTTTATCCTCCCCCGTATGTTCAGATATGATTGGCAAAACACAGACATGCAGATTGGTTTCTCTGTTAGGAGTGCTATGGAACTTACCAAAATTTTCTTTTTTCTGTAATGTTACACTTTTTTTTTTTAACCTGCTCATTTATCTTTATACTTTATAACGTATGTGTGGTCCCTAGTCTTCCTTGCAGCTTGTCCTCATGCTCTGTGAGAACATAGAAGGCACTTTCCAGCTGACCTGCTTGCATAGAGGCCGTTGGTGCAGTCTTCATCCCATGCTAGTTCAGCTTATTCTTATTTAATTATGTTTCTTCTACAAGCTTTGTAGAGGTGAATTCACTTCATAAATGTCTTAAATACAGTAGGCACCCACTTCATTTGACAATTGCTAGGTGCTATTCCATGCTTTCTTGGCAAATCTTCCCCCAGACTTAAAATGATGGGAAGGAGAGGACTTCTTGCCCTAGTCGTTTGTGTTGCCCCTGGAAGACTGAGCAGTTTTAGGTGCCTTTTTGTTTGTTTGGGGTTTTTTTTTAGCAGTTTCAGAACCTTTTGATCATGTTTCAAAGCTGGTCATGTCCTCCAAGATGCAAATTTTGTCCCTAACTTTATCTCATATGTTTACTTTAAACTTTACAGCTTAATATCATTGTAATACAATATATATAAACTTAGACAGAAAGAGTCTGGAGGAGGAGAGGATTTTCTGTATGTGTGCTAATACTAATTCTCTTTGCCCATGTCTTAAGGCATCCGTTTCTGGATTGCAGGAGCACCTGGCATTCTTGTTTTATCTTTCTGGTCCTTCTCTTCGAGTTTAAATTGCGATTGCCTTAGCTCAGCAGATACCATAGAAACCCTTTTCAGTGGAAGTGCTTGGGGTCTGTCAAGCTGAGTTATATGCTTACACAGCACTTTGAAAAGCTAGGGTAAAAGTCCACCTTATCATATCTGTAAAGTGTCATTTTTGGTGAAACTTGGCTGTTTGTCTCTGTATCATTTAGTTTATCTCATAACTCAATTAGACATGCTTAGACTCAAACTCAGGCTTTGACTGCAGTTTATTGGTAATAAATTTATTCTCAACATTGTTAGTTAAACAGATTAGTGTTCTATATATAGAAGAAATAACAAGCTTTTGTTTACTATCCCTTCTGTTAATTATACAAAGATGTTCATTTTAAAAGCATAAAGCTGAGCTGTAACTGTTGTTTAAAAAATCATAATGTTGAAATACCATCGTACAAGTGGTAACATCCTAGTTAGATTAGCAACACTGATGGTAGTTAATGCATTTCTAAAACTTCTGTGGAGCTGCTACAAGCCATTATAGTCGAAATATTGGTTTATGAAAAATTAATAAAGCCAGTAGAAAATGGAATTCAGCATCTGTACTAGCTATTTACACAAAAAATCTTCCAGAATTAATTATGCCTTATGCTACATTATAATGAGGTTTTCATTAAAATGTATACCGTTATGGAAACTAAACAAGGATTATGCAAAGAATAATGCCAAAGACTGTTATTTTGTGAAAGATTAATTCAGTTAATTGGTTATACGTTTCTATCTGTGGCAAGGCTAATGGACATATATTTATCATTGTATTGAAGTGTGCACATTTTTAAGAGAAAATCGTAGATTCTGTCAGTATTAGCCTTTTAAAGATGTTTCTTCTTTTTGGATTATGTATTTTGCAACACAGTATGCAGAAAGTTCTCATCCTGCTCCTCTGATCTCTCAAGGAACTTCTTTACACTTGATTATTTCAAGGTAAACCTTGAAGTATAGATTGAGCATTATCAGAGAAGGCAGAGGACAGGTAAGAAGGGAATTTTTATTTCTTCAATGTGAATTTCAGGGAGTTTAACCATGCTCTGGTGTGGAGGTGTCACTTGATAGTGGCTTAGGATCTTGTGCATGCCGTTCACCAGTGAAGGCCAGAGCTGGGGAGCTGGAAATGCTTCCAAAAGTTGAATTGGTTCTTGCTGTATTTAAATGAAGGATGTGCTGGAGTGACCCAGCAATGCCAGCAAGTTGATAGAAATGGCCTGGGCGCACAGCACAGACGTGAGGCACGGAGGCCAAGTAAAGAGTGGTTAGAGTGGCTGTTCTGGGATGGAGAAAATAGATGAAATGAAGTAATACTTAGAAGATCAGAAAAAGCCTATTTGAATGGGCATTGTAAGGAAGGAGAAAATAGGGCCAGAATGAAAGAAAAGGTGGCAGGATGCCTTTCCTGATTCTGAGGCCCTAGCTCAAAGGCTTGTTTGTCTCTTCAAGCTGGCATCATAGAAATATTTGTTGGAAGAGACTTCGGGATATCTAACAGTCCAGTTTCCTCTCTGAAGCAGGAGTAACGGCAATGGTAGCTCAGGTCATGCATGACTTTGCCTACATCGACAAAGATGCTGATTCAGACTTACTTGGGGTGACCTGTTCCTGAACTGCACTGTCCTCGTAGTGCAAAGACCTGCCTGTTTGGAAGCTGGAAAGATAACAGGTTTTTCTAGACATGAGAGAACATTTCCCATCTCCCCCACTCCTGTCACTCATCTGTTTTGATTAAATGTAAGCGCCACATAAAGGAATTGTACCCGTCCTTACGATCACTGCTTTTTTCTGATTTTGTTCGTATCGACTCCTCTGCATCATCTATTCATTTTCATTTCCTCCTTTTTTCCTCTAGTTTGTAGGAGCATCTCCCTACTGTCAATGCTATTTATCACTCTTTTCACAGAGCGTGATGGCTAAGGAGGCTCTTACAGTAGACAGTTGTTAGAGCTGCGCTTAGGATTTTGTTTTTTTTTATTATTAATCTTTGTTGGAAAAAATTGTGTGTCCCAGAAACCTTATCGCAGGTTCTTCACTAAGTCGGTGCTGCCATCCCTGCTGTTTATTCAAGCTGGAGAAATTATCACTGGAATCAGAATAAGAGAGAAGGTTTTTGCTTCAGCTTAAAGTCTGAAGAATTTCTTGGTACTATAAAGGTTAAATACAGAGGAAACCTAATACTTAAGTAGAAAAAGCGGTGTGAAAAATTGATTGTAATCTCTCAGATGTGCCTTTTTCATAATTTTGTTGCTTTCACTAATCAGACAAAGGATAACATTCTGATTAAACAGGAGCTGCGTTCACCTTTTTTTGTCATTACAGCCCTTACAACTTCTTGTTCATTAACTTCTTTGTTCATTTGTTTTTAATGTGAGTTTAATTAATTTTTAAAGGGCTATAAAGAAAGTTAAGCAATTGCTTTACTCTGTAAGAGAAACTTTCAAGAAAAAATAATGTTTGGACTTTTCTTATTTAAAATGTAATTCTAGTGGTTAGCAAGATGCATTTTGCGGCTTCCTGATTAGTGACAGATAAAAAATAAGCTGATAGTCTAAACCGGTGTGATTATAAACATAATACTGAGGTTTTTTTTTTTTTTCAAACAGTCTTCCTGATCTCCTTTTGTTAATATGTTAGTTTCCAGCATTATCAGGGCTTTGAGAGAAATCTAACAGTGATCCTCGTTTAGCAATGCTGCTTTGGTTTGCAGAGCAGTTTTGTGTACAAGGAATAGTTTCTTTTGCAAGAAACCAGGCTGGAAGCCTTGCTGCACAGGCCCACTGAGTGTCCCCTCAGACCGTCCCTTTCAGACCAAACTAGGCTTTGAGTGTTTGGTATCAGGTGTGGTGGGACTGTCTGCTCCAGAGGACCAGGTAGATCCAGCCCTGAGCAAACCCTTCAGACTGTGTGAGATTCCAGCGATGCCTTTGAGAGCCCTGATATAAACCAGTTCTTTACATCTACTGACACTGTCCCACCAACTACTTGACAATATTGCCTTAGCCGTGGCATCCACGTTGTCTACACCTGAGGACGAGGCTCCTAAGCATGCAATAGATGCCTAATAAATTATAAGTGAGACCAAATCTGAAATACTAAATAAGAATAGATGAGGAAAACAAAAAAGCAAATAAACAAACAGAAAAGTGTAGTTTCTAAGAATCTCTTGAAGGAGAGTTAAACACAAAATTGAATGTGACAGCCAAAACACTTGTTTGTTCAGTCTTTGCATGGGTATTTGCTGTGTTAGAAAAGTTAATTGCAGTTATGCAGAGGAATGGATTCCTCTGATTTGGTAGAATTACAAAGCTTGAAAGATCCATGAGTTAGGATAGACAGGCAGGTAGACAAACTGTTCTGAAATGTGAAGTATACTATGTCAATATTGCTAATATAATTAAACTGAATGAAAAGCAGCTCTATATTTCTGTTTTCCTCTTCTACGTTTACTGGATTGTGGAATCCTCAGTATTTTTACAGAACAATGTTTTCATAGTACTTACTGAAAGTAAATTTGAAACTAATGGATTTTCATTTGTTTACTTATTTGTGATCATAGGTGAGATTAAGTTGTAGTTTATAGTGGTGTCTAATTCTTGGCTTTGCGTTGGCAGATTCCCCTTGTGACCACTGTTTGGGAAAAATAAGCATTGAGCTGCTTCTAGAAAAAACTGAACTTCTTGGAAAGTTTAGAAGCGTTGTGTTAACTTTTATGTAATATCTTTTTCCATGTGTATTCTCCTGAAATTCTGGAATCTGTATGTGCCTAGGGGAAGAAAGAGGCTAATGAAAGTAAGGATTATGCATGATGATTCATTTTTTTCCTCTTTTATATTCTCAAATATAGTTTGTAATTGGAATATTTTTTTATGTGTAAATTAAGAACATGCATCAGAGTAAGAGACTAGAACTGAGGGACTAATAACACAATTTATATTTTTAAATCTTGGAGTTATTGGTGTAAGAGAGTGGATATTTTACATAGCAAAACTTATTTTGACACAGTATGAGAGGATAAAATATAAAATATGGCAGTTTTTGTGCTCAGGATGGAGGGTTTATTCTCATCATGTTGCTGCTCTTATGCATTGAGCTGTGGTCCATTTTCCCTCCTAAGGCAGTCTTGAGAATTTTAATATATCAAAAGTAGATATGCAGCTCAACTTCTCAGTGATGATTTGGCTAAAGTTTTAAGGCAACAAAACATGTTTTGAGACAGAAAATACCAAACCACCTTATTACATGGTGTGTATGCATATATACATGTATACATATACACATGCATACACACACATATATGTGTGTGTATATATATATAATAGAAGGAAAATCAAAAGTAGGAAAAACAGGGGTTGGGTGAATCTCGCACATAATTTTTACCAAAGCTACAGAATATGTTGCTCATCTAAATTTTAGCTAAATTATATAAGCACTTACACTCCATATGCACACTGATATACTGGACACTAAACACATGACATAGGTTTGTTTCCCAGAAAGCTTGTATTGTAAGGGTGTGACTAGCGATGCGTGGGGGAAGGATTAGGGTAATATGCCATGCACTTAGGGTGGCATAAAAACAAGCATCTTGAATAGAACATTTGAAGTAAGAGATACCGTAAAATGTCTTGGAAAACCTCAAGTCTTTTATTCTTTGTTTTTCTTCCTGTTCTAATAATCTAAGTGAGATTATATAGGGACTCAAAAATTTGTTATATAAATGCAGAGTTTATATAGAATGCATATTTTCATTTTTTTAAGATAGTACTTATTGATAGGCACACATGCATAGGTTAATGAATAACTGAGTGCATTTCATGTACTGAAGGGCTAAGTCGACAAGGCTGATTGCTTCAGTGAGCACTTACCCAAGTAGTACCAGGTAAAATTAGGACTTCTCCTTAAATTCCCTGGTCAGATGGGGTAATACAAGCTAACATCCATTATTATTGTACAACAATGGCCTTTGGGTTAGCTGTTTCTGATCCATTTCTGTGACACCCTTGAAATAATCCATCAGAGAACAGTGTTTCAGACCGGCACAGATGAAATGCTATTTCTAGCTAGAAAAGCTACTGTTGTCTTACACTGTAGAACAGCAAACCAAGAGCTGCCCTTGGTTGTTTATGAGGATCTTTGAAACAACAGCAAATTTCCTGACATGTTCATGAAAGATGTAGCCTTATGTTTCTTCTTTTTTTTTTAATATGTTGTGTATGAAAGAGAAATTGAGAGTAGAGAAATAACAGTTATTGCAAAGAGTACAAAGGAAAACAATGATCAGAAAGAGAGAACCAACACAGGGGAAAACTGGGCTTTGTACCATCCGCTTGCATTGGGGAAAGGGAAAAGAAAGAACCATCACTGAATTTAATAAACAATGCAGCATTTAGATTAGAAATGTAAATTAACATATAAATAATTATATGTATAATAACATATGCAAAACATCATGGCATTAATATTCTTTTTAACTTTCATTCCCTTTCTTTCCTGTGTCTTTTAGTTTTGTAAATAGTATTATAAAATGTATGAACTGGTGCTTACTTGCTAAAAGCAATAAGAAGCTCTTAGTGATAACACTGCAGAATTAGTATGTATGAAGAAGAACTTTGCTTGAGGAGCTGAGCGCTCAGTAAGTTAGAGTGTGAATTTATTCTTCAGTAACTCTCCTTCGATGTCATAACCTACTTCTCTTATAAATTATGAACTCTTGTTTTAGATACATATGCATTAATACCCCGTGTAGATCAGCCCTATATACTGGCTTGATTAATCTCTCCCACTGAAGATGTTTGCACACTTATTCTCTTCTTGCGATGAAGGTGGCTCTAGGTTTAGAGCTCAAAGTCACGGTCATCTTCAGAGCTTGGTGTGAAACCCTTTGATTTTGTCATAGGTGAAGTTTTTCTCAGTGAGGTAAGAAACCTTTTTTTCCACTTGTCTCAGTGCTTCACAGAGAGATTAAGCAAACAGGACAGTCTTAATCATGGGCTGTAGATAAAACACTGCAGGAGGAAAAGTATGAATGCAAATATTTCTGGCCTTGAAAAGTATGTTCTTGTCCTTGGTGCTATCATGTGACCCATTGTGTCATACTATAATTTAATATTCTAGGGGAAAAATAATTTTTGTTTTCTGTAAGGGATTTAAAATTGTTTCAGTGTTCTCGGATTTATACAGATTTTACTGTAAATAGTGTAACCTTTCCCCAGTTGTATTAATAAAATTTAAAAATTTTGAGCAAGATTTTCTGCAACAGAAATCTTACTTTCTTACTAAACTAAATGTTAAAAGTTCCATATTTATTAAACTTAATATTTCATAATAAATAATAAGGATGTTTTACATGTTTATGTTAAGCTACTGTGCAAATTTGAAGGCAGAATATTGTAGTATAGTTAGAAAGCTAGGTGCAGCCGTTTAAGTGGATGCTAGTAGCATGGGTAAGGAGAATCTGTATTGAAGTATTTTCAAATTAGAGTAACAGGAGTTAGATTTGCATGAGGTGAAATTAGAAAAACATCAATATAAATGTTAGCTACAAAGATAAGCAAAACATTTCTAACTGCATGCCCTGAAACAAATAAAGGGTTGGGTAGAAGTTAATGTAATAATACAAATATACTACAACCTTTAAGTAAAACAAACAAACAAACTCCTGTATTTATGCTTGAAGTTATTACAGTTAAATGTTTTGTAGAAGCTCCTGTAAATTAATGCTTTTTTTTATTTATTTACTTTTTGCATTCCTCTTGGTGAGATGGGCTCATATATCTTTAACTCTCTTTAATTTCAGGGCTTCTGCAGTAGTACTAGTTTTGAAGCATCTTTGGTGGTAAAGGCATCCATATTTCAGTGTACAGCTTTTCATTGTCAAGTTCAATTACTGGTCTTGTTCATTTTTCAACCTGAAAATAATATTTGCTAGCAGGGTTCCCATAGATTCACTTACTTAGGAGCTGCTTCTCGCAGATTTTTTTTTCAAGGGATGGAGAGTAAATTTGATTCTTTTTTTTCAATACAGATATAGAGAGCTACCTATGATCTTAAGTTAAAAAGAATTATATATTTTTAGTTTGTTTTGCCTTTCTGATTAGTAGTGGAGGACTGAATAGCGTGGATCTTTCCTTATATTTCTAATATTCAGATCTAGCAAATTTGCATAAATGATAGGAATTATTTTCTTTCCCTATGTCCTTCTATTTATTTTTTACTGACAAACGTCAAATAACAATTGAAGAAAGGATTCTTAATGGAAAACATTTTAAAACATACTTTCAAAGAACATGAGTTTGGTGACTGAATATAAGTTGAGGATCGCCCTTGGTAAATATTCAAATTCTGTATGGAAAATATGTCTATCATTTGCAATTAACCTTGTCATCCGTGCAAAACTGTGTTTGTTTCACATCTGTGTAAAAGTATGGTTACTAAGTTAATGCCAAACTTTCCTTTTTATGTCAAAAATTTTCAAGCAAATATAACATTTATGAGGCTTTGTGATTCACAGAGCCTAAGAGCTTGAAGTTCGTGAATATATCCACAAAACCCAAGATGCAGGATCTGATCTTCCTGGTGGCCTGTATTCCTCAAGAGGGAAGGGTTTTTCCCAAGGTGAAAGCACAACTGGTTCTGTGAGCGTCAGATTTCAGGCAACTGGTGGCTCACGGTGCTAAAATCTGCTTGTTGATGATGACATTGAAATCATAAAGCCTTAGATTTAAATTCATTTAAAAGACAAGAAATAATCTAAACTTTTGTTATTCCTTCAAAATGAAAACTCAGCACAGAAGCATCACTTTATATGCCTTGGTTATTACTTTTTACTGTTTTTTTGGCTTTTTTTTATGGTTTATTTTCCCATGTTTCATTTTGGTTTTTAATCCTGAGCTCCCTGTACCTAGGGACATTGAAGCACTCCCAGAGGATCGTTGCTGCTGCTCGCGCGCGTTGCGATGCTGAGGCCGGGGGTGCCGCCGAGCGTGCGAGCGGGGCGCCCAGCGCGGGGAGACATCGCTGCCTTGCTCTTAATGTCCATCTGCTGGTGGGGGCTCTTTGGGGTGGCAGCGAGAGGGCCGAGGCGGCCGTCCCAGCGAGATGTCCGTGTCGCGGTGGGAATGCAGGCAGTTCCCGAGCGGATACCACTCTCTTTCTCTTTCTTGTAGGCAGGGTGCTGCTGTGCCAGGCAAACCAGGAGGGATCTCCCGTGTACAGTGCCCCCAGTTCTCTAGTATACACATCCACAAGTAAGCTAGTGCTACGGCTCTGTTTTTATTCTGTGACAAAAGCATCTTGGTGTGAATGTGGCCCCCTAAAAACTGTAAATGCTCCCCATAACTCTTGTTAAGATAAATGTTACATTGATAAGTAATGCTAGTGGATAACTTGGAATTTTTATTTACATCTCCGATTGCTTGCACTGTTCTGCAATATTGCTCAAATGTTCTACAGCAGCAGTGAGACTCTGTATAATCCAGCACTGTTGTGCACTCTATGTTATTGTGTAGAAGATTAATTTGAAGTAAGTATTCCTTTCTGATCATAATTTGTGATTAATAATCAAAAAATTCTTATACTTTGCTGACTGTTTGATTGTAGCAGGGAAAAGAAAATGGATACGAGCTCTTCTTTTACAGAAGAAAAGAGACTGTGTGCAAGTGGGGGCATGTTGTGGTTTAAGAAATTGGCCTAATAAAAATTAACAAAGACAAGCTGAAACCATGCATGTTTCCAAATGAAACTGGAGTTATTGAAGTCTGGTCTGATGAAGAAGTAGCTGAATGAATAAGTGATAATTGTGATTATTATATGGGTGAGAAGTCCTAAGTGTCCAAAGATGATAAAAATTACCATGTTCTATGTAGTGAGTGTTAAAATGATCCTTGGAACCAAAAATGCCTGACAACTGACCAATAAGTGTCTTTTTCTTGCTGTGATTCAGAAAATCCTTTCCATGGCTGCGCACTGCATTGGGCGTCTTTATAAAGGAAACATTTTACAGCATCTGATTTAACCACATGCTTTGATATGCTCTTTATGAACTCTGTATTCACTGTAGAAGGGAACTCTGCTCTTTCAAGACATCATTTGACTGTCAAATTAATCAATTTCTCATACTAATTAAAACCAGGAATGAGGACCAAGGAGTTCCAGAGTGATCAGCTCTACAATCCTGTAACTCTTAAGTCTGTGAACAGTATTATCCCCATAGCCACCACTTTTACAGTATAAATATGTGAGATACTTCCAAATCAGGGATGCATAGTAAAGTAATGAAGTATATGAAGTGTTTTAAATTGAAACTGAAATTATTAATGAAATTTTAATTTGCTTCAGAGAATATTTCATACTATGGCACCTTTCCCAAGCAAGTGGTAAAAAAGGGAGATTTTCCTTGTAGTAAGATAGGGAGAAAATAATTATTGCATAACTCAAGAGCACTGTTTCCTACAGTAGGTGTCTAGTTTATTATTCCATTTTATTTTTAATGCACCAAACAGTTGCATCTCTCCCTAGAAAATTATCCAACCAACTGATTCATCTCTCTTTTAGGAGAGATGAGAGGAGCTTTTGTGAGGATGGAGGGGTTGGGGAAATGTTTGTGGTAATTTACTCGAAATAAAACCTTTCTTAAGTGTACCCTTATGCTCCTATAATATCACTGTGTTCTACCCTAAAAAAAAATTATGTCTCAGGTTGCTGTGTTTTTCCACTCTTAATAAATTCCTAGATAGTCATTGTGTCATTAAACCACGTTGTTTCCACCATTTCTCAGGAGTCAATCCCTTGGAAAAATCTCATGTTGTGGTACTGCAGCTTGAATAACGATAACCTAACGAACACCTGCTTGGTTTTAATTATGTCAAAAACGTACGAAAATGGGCTTTGTCTTTCTGCCTCCCACTGGGCGAGGTGCAGTGCACAGTTCTGCAGCACGGGTTGTCAGTGGTCCTTTCAGGAGAAATTGCGGCACTTGGGTTGAATCTGCACATCTGCAAGGTTTTTTTTCTTTTTTAATTATGAATAGTATTTTGTATTGTCAAAATGTAGTTTCCCCTACAGGGTCACAACTCCTACTAATATGAAGATATTACAGTCACTAACGATTGCAGTTCATTGTACTTAGTGGTTTTTTTAATTTCTCATTAAAAAATGTTTCAATAAAGATATAAAATCGGTGCATTTCCGTAAGAATTTCTACAAAGAACTGAATAAGAGTACAGCTTTGTTTTTGTCCTAGCTAATTTGCATTCTTTTAGTATTGTTTTAAATATCTTCTACACTTCATGCTTGATTTAAACTATTGAGAAGAAAACTTGATAACAATGTTAAAATCTACAATAATAATATTTATACTCTCGCTATCCCACGTAGATAACAGTAATGCAGTCCCCATGTTGCAGTAATTTTTTTAATCTTGTGTTGTGCTGTTGCCATTTTTGTTACTGTGTAGTATTTCAGAACAGCTCTCACTGAAATCATTAAGAGGTTTCAAGTTTGTGTCACTTGAAGCAAATGGAGGAGCCAACCGAGATTTTCCAAGCTGAGAGACTTGGATTTCATACTCTGCTAATGGTACTTAAACATCTTCAGGTATTTGGAAGATCTCCATTTGGAGAAATGTTTTCTTTACTTTGATTGTTCATGTTTTGCTTTTAAGTTGCATTCTGTCAGGAAGGATGGAATGAACCGTGGTTTTAAAAAGACTTTTGCTTGATTTGCCTGGCTTTATTTCTCACTTATCTTCTGGCCTTCACGTTTTATTGGCCACTCAGCAGCTTTGGCGTTGGCCTTTAACACTTGATCCCCAATTCTCGAGCTAGCCAGAAAGAAGAGTGGCTCTTGGAGCTTCCCTTTCCCTCCTGGTTTGTTACGTTTGCCCAGGAGATATTTTCTGTACCGCAATTCCCAGCACAATGGTTAGTTGCACCTCTGAATATGTCAGGAGATGGAAAGATGGCTCCGCTGCCTCCTGTCACTTCTGGCCCTTTGCATAATACTGAAGGAAATGAGCTGTTTCTCCTGCAAGCAGTGGAACAGATCAGTAGCAATAGTCTCTCATGCCTCATCTGTTCTCTGTGCCGAAGCAGAAGATGGGCCCTGGATCAGCTTTTCATTTGCAGCTTTTCGTATTCTGCGAGTGGAGAATTTATAATATAGAAAGCATAAATTCAGACTGCAAATATGCCCTTGGTGGGGCAGATTATTTGCCTGACTCTTAGAACCAAAAGGAAGGAAGGAAGCTCTTGGTTTCATCTCAGTTCCTGACATTTCCCATAGCGCTGGCATCCCACGAATAGATTGGTTTCAGTTAAGCTTTTCATCATCATCACCCTTTTCATCATCACCCATCACCCTAAGCTTAACAGCAGCAGAAAATAGGCAAGAACTGGAAAGATATATCTCCAGAAAATAGAGATATTCCAAGGCCCAGCAGGGATCCCATAGGGATTTGCTTCCCAGAAGCCCGTGATGCCTCACAGCGTTGCTCCACTGAAACTTAATGAATCCAAGAGTTTGGCCACATATAACTGATATAGGTCCTCTCTGGCCCCTCCTGATTTAGACCAGTTGCTTCTACAGGAAATTTTAAAATCCTGAAGAAATGTGTATGTAATGACTAATAAGAAATACAACCAGAAAAAATGTTTCCAAAGTGAGGCCACTTGAAGAATGGTGTGTGAGAATTTCCCTGCTGCTCCAGAGGAAGATTTAAAAGAAGGAAAAGTTCTGCTGCTGAATATCTGTATCACTGTCGTTAAAGGACATCAATTTGGCAGTGTGCGTAAGTTTAAAAGAGCAAAAATATTAAGCTAAATTTATGCAAGGACTTCTGAAAACTAGTGTCTGTTCTCTCTATTTGTCTATAATGTCAAGATACTTGATAATGTGAATTAAATAGAAGTTATTTGGAGCCAAAACAGAGGTGCCAAAGCATAGAGAAGAAGGAAGAAGTCACACACTCATAGACTAATTCAGGTTGGAAGAACAAGTTTTCTCAGGGCATCTTAGGTCTTTAACATTACAATAAAGTGATAGAATTAAAAGAAGAAAAAGACCAGGTATAGAAGTTGGATATTCATTTATTCTATGTACAAGGGCAAATGAAGTTGACAGCCTAATTTTTAATTGATATATTGATAGCAATTTTCTAAGTGGTAGTAGTGGAATTTGGCAAAAATGATTTAAGTGGTACAAATGCTAATAAATCAGTCCCATATTGTTCTTGTTCTTTATGTAATCGTCTGATAAAACTTTCATCAATTTCTGTAATTAACCTAATGGTCTAAATGAATTTCCAGATCACTGGTTATTCGTTTCAGTATAGAAAATGCCATTACATTCAGTTTAATTAATACAAAGTAAGTTCACAGTCCATTGTGTAATTAGAAAAGAATTCTACTGTTTTAACTGTTTCAATTAGGAATATTATTTTTCCTCTCATTTTGTTTTTCCATTTGTGGGCTATTCATACTGTAATAAACAGTGGTAAACTATTTTTAATTGAAATATTCAATACTCTGTGCTCTTTGAGTTCCCATCCTCAAAATATCGATGTAGTTAAGAATTTTTTTTTTATTTGGCTTTTTGACTATTTTTAAACAGAATTCAGTCAGTGCCAAATCCATAATCCCTTGATATGCCCCAGAACATCTTATTTGTCTTGATATTCCTTTCACAGAAATACATATGACAGATAAGCACTCACCAGAGAATACTTTTGCTTTGCGTCAGACAGATATTAAAACAATAAACTATGTTGCCCTGGGATTTTAGCTTATGAGCAACCAGAAAACAACAAGGCAAAGATAAGATGTTTTTGAAAGGTGGGAAGGCAGTTGCTTGAGAAAATTCCCTGGAAACCCTTACTCTTGTAACATTTTTGACAGGAATTATTTTTAATGCTCAAGTCCTGTTAAAGCAAATCAGGAGACTCTGTTCCTTTATTTTAGAGCTCACATTAGAAATCTTCCTGAACTGTGCTAATGATGCTAAGTTATCCATTACATGCCCATGGAGAAGTAAATCTAAAGCAGAAGCTTAAAGCAGAAGCTATGCTAGAAGGAAATTTTGCTTTTTTATGTATAGTCTCCACTAAAATTATTTTTATGTGATAGACATATTTAATTTTTGAAAATTTTTTTTCTATCAATGTATTATTTTGGCTTACAGGTGAAGAACCACTCCTGTGGATGGTTGATGTTCATGGACTAAATGAGGAAAATCTTAAGAACTAACTATAACATCTACATCTGACAGTAGAATATGAGATCTTAGACTCTATGTGAAGTCATTGTGCTGCAGAAAATATAATCAACACCTGTAGAGTATCCTAATGTAGAAGTAAGTTAAATTCCATAGGAAAATAAGCATAGTTCTCAGTGGTTCCACAATTTTTATGTGGAGTTATTATTATTTACTATTATTTTTAAAGAGTAGGGATTTTCAGTCATCAAGGGGTAACACTTGCCTGAGGAGAGTACTGGGGACAATGGGTATTTCAAAAGTATTTTTTGTGGGGGAACTTTTAGAAAAAGAGAGATGAAGGAATGAGAGAGTTGAGTGGGTGGGAGAGCAGTGTTTTTTTGTGGTGAAGAGCTTTAATGACTGTAAACGTTACAGATGTTTGTTAGAAATCAAATTAGAAAATAAATTTACCCAAGCCATTACTGAAATGCTAAATGCAGTTGGGTTTTCTTGCTATATTATCAAATAAGGTAGTCATATTTTACGGAAGTCTAGTCGACCTTAGCTGTCATGCATGTTGTTCATTCCCTGTCATAAGAACACTGGTTTTTTTTGAAGGTCGTGTTTCATTTTCCAGAACAGCTCTACAGAGCATAATACTGCTTTTGAATGGAAACCCTGCAGAGTGCTGTTAAGCATTACTACATGCCGTTGCCTCTGATAAAATCTGTCGTTTTGTACTGTTGCTTGGTCTAGCGCCGGGAAGAAGCCGTGCTATGCTCTGCAGGCTGCACTTCAAAATACTACAGTCACAAGTTTATGCTTTGGCTTGAAAAATCAAGAGAATTATGCCATATTATGAGGCGGTTTTCCGCAACCCTTTGATTTTTGCAGTCCTCGTTTTTTCTATTTATTCGGAGGACTCGGATTCCCTCGCAGTCGTGGAGCTGATTTACAAACAGCAGATGGAAGTAGTGGATGATAGGAAGATGAAAGCCTTTTCTGTGGCAGAGTCTAAATGGGGAGCACTGCACCCGTATATAAGAGGAGTATGGTTTGCTGATGTTGATAGATTTGGTGCTTTCCCTTTTAAACACTTGAGATTACATGCTAAAAGCTAGTCCTTGTTCCCAGCTTCCTCTTTGCTTAAGTGTGTGTCTGGCTGGGAAATCCCATCATTTGTGCTGCAGTGGAGACAGGCTGCACTGAATCTACCGCTGTCTCATGTAGAGTTTTCTAATCAGATTGTAAAGTCCTAATGGTTTTATTTACTTCTGACCTCATGAATATAACAGTCTATTCATTGCTTCTCTACAGCTTTTTCTGTTTGAAAATTAGATGTTTAATAGCTTAAAAGCTATTTATGCTGACTTTTTAGTTCTGCTATAGGAAAAAAATATTTCCTTTTGAAAGCAGTTTCACTTCTGTAGGCTGCTGTTTATTTGAATGTAATCTGTTCCAAAGTATGTGTTTAATTTGAATCTATGCCATCAGTTGAAAACTGGATTACTGTTTACTCAAAAATATTGACACCAAAAAAGTCTAGGAAGCATATCCCCGAGTTATCCAAGAAGGCAATAAAGGAGACCAAGAAGCATTGTTCACTCGTATTTCTTTAACTGTGGAATTTATTCAGCAATTCTGTAAAAATGGTGTAAACAAAGTGTACTTTAGACACGCTACATAGTAAAGAAAGGGTATCTTCTCAGTACTTTTAGTAGAAGAAAGATTATACTGATTTTGCTCAGAGGCGTTACAGGAGACCCAACTGCACATGATAAATATGTTAAATATATTTTTGATACAAAATCAGGTAATTATAAAGAAATTTCTGTACTAGTATTTTTATAATAAACCACTGAAGTAGTGTGGAAGAGATTCTATTAGGCCCTTTTATCCGGCAGAAATTAAAATGCTGTAAATACTATTGCAAATGTTCAAGTCTGCAGTTGTCAGTGGGAGGGAAGGTTAGTTATATAAAATTTAACATACATGCAATAGCTTCCTTGTTTTCTCAGAATCTTAAAAGAATTTTTGGCAGATTGATTCAGTTCAGGAGCATCCTGGTTATGCGTAATGCTATTAATTGCAATATCAGCTGTCTCATCACCAGTTATTCAGTTACAGAATTATGTAATAAAGCAAAATTAGACTTCTCAGAATTGGCAGTGAGCTAACTCTTCAGTGACTGCTTTTAGCTGTCTCTTCTCCCTTCTCATGAAATGTCAACGTACCACAATACTTGATAAAGAACCTCTATGAGCCAGCAGAGACAGTTAAGGTGAAATTTATGTAGAAGTCTAGGGTGGAATGAAAAAGAACATTTCTGAACCTCCTTGCTAGTTACAAGTGCCCTTCTTTGGCTTAAATAAAACCCCTCCATCTGCAGCTTTCTTGTCTGTTTTGTTGTATAGCTGCTACTTTCTCTGAAAACAGCTTATTTTACAATGATCTTCTCAACTAGTGAGACAGAAATTAGTGTCTAGATGTTTTCTGTGCCTGTTTTTCTTAGTTAGCACTGCTATGGGGTGTGTTAATTCAAGCCAGCAAGTAACACTGACATTCAAGGTGTTCTTTAAACAACCATGTTTCAGATTTGCTTTCTTCTCAATCAGAAGTAGAAAATCCTTTTTTTCAAACAAATGTCCTCTTCTGCCCTTACCCTTTCACCCTCTGCCCTTTTTACTTTCTGCCCAGTCCCCAGTAAGCCATTGGTATGTGAACTGTATTGTCCAGCCTCTCTAAACGAGTCCTTTCCTTCCTTGAGGTCTGTTTTTAAGTGCCTTGCTATTTGTATTCATTCTTGCATGATTTGTTTAATGATTCTGGTGTTAAGACTATTGCAAAAATAGGATCTTGTATGCAGAAAATTCGTATTTTTAGACTTACACTGGTTTTTTTTGGTGTTACTTTCATTCTGCATGCTGGAAACTGTTACTCATTTCAAGCTAGCACCGTTGACCATACATCTCAAGTTATTCTGTCAAACTATTGGAAAGTTGTTAATTTAGTAGGTTTCAGCTTAGCCTGTCAGTTTTGATTTCCATAAAGACTTATTTTGGTGTCACTCTTTTCCTTGCATTGTCTGACAGTTGTTATTTAAAACACAACTCTTAAAACCATCTTATATCCAGGAAAAGCCTTCCTCAACCTATATTTTACATCTGCTTGTGAGGTTTTTTGTTTGTTTTTTGTTTTAGTATTAACACATGTAAAATATGTAAAAATCTGTATGACAATTTGTATCTCTGTCCCTTTAGTTATTTCTCTTTTATCTCTGGCATTAGGTTAACAAACTGGTTTTATTTCACTTGCTTTCTGCCTAAGTTGTCCACAACCTGGGAAAAGACCTGAGAGCGTTTTTTTTCCCCACAACTTCTATTGTTTCTGTTCTGTTGAGTTTCACTCCCTCCCTTGGATACCCAAGGCACTGAGCAATCACGCTCATGCTAAGGACAGACAACAACCTGTATGAGTTCAGACATAATCAGAGATGTCAGTAGTACAGGATGATGTAAATTTTGTTTCTTTTCTTTCTTCTGAAAACAGCATAGGCTATGTTAGAATTTCCTCTTTTTAAAAAAAATTTAGTGGACTTTTGTAAGATTTTAACCTTTCCATAATTAAAGAATCATGCCATCCAGAAAGAATTTCTTTGTTACTACATAAATGACTGTCATAAACAATCAAATGACTAAATTCCGGCATCTCTTTACAACAGAGTTATTATTCATCTATATTTCCGCAACCGTATCCTTTTTATTTTGCTGGGAATCGCTGGAAGTCCAAAACCCAGGAACACTGACGGCATAAGAGAAGTTATTGAGCAGTTTGATCCATCTGCATTTTAAGGTGTCCGTTACACGTTTGTCTGTTTGTTTAAGATCAGATGGGGCCTCTCTGGTCTCTAAGTCTGTTTTGTTGTTTGTTTTTACTTCAAGCGTTTCTTGTTTTTAGTAGATTCTTTTGTGAAATGTAAATCCTTCATTAGGATATGAAGTATGCCATAGCCTTATTTGATTAAGCACACCAAAATTAATTTGACTACCAGTTACACTATTGCTTATTATTCAACGTCTTGTGTAGGTACAAAGATTATATTATCTTTGTGTAATTGCTTTTTAAAAATCAATTGCAATTTTCAATTGTCTCCTCTTTTTTATTCCTCCATATTCTCCATGTATTTCTTATGTTAAGAACAATCCTGGGTCTGTGGGATTTAGAAGGCCACATATTCAGTCCAGTATAAGAAGGATGTGATATATTGGAGTTTCTGATTTAAAAAAACAGTTGTCAGGATCTGGCATCAGAAGGTTTCTCAAAGGTTAATGATATTCCTAGTATATAATGGTAGCAATACATATAAACTCCAGTGCTAGTCTATTTATTTGTACATTAGAGGAAATGAAACAAAGGATGCCACAGAAAGAGAATAATACCATACTTAAAAGAATTACAAGAAAATATCAGTAGGAGTCCAGCCTGTGCAAGTCATCGTTACGACAGCAGATCAAGTAGATTTGGAGATAAATATAAGAAAAAGCCAATCAAAAAGCAAGTTTTGCTGCTCCAAATAATTGTCCCCCACTGTTTAATATAAGAATAAACATTTTACATAGAAGTGGTTTTTATTCTTTTCTGAGATATGCAGTATATGTTTTCTGAGAGCATTTAGTTACGTTGGATATTTGTTGTGGAAAAATATTGCGATCTTTATTTTTCTTGTGTGTGAAGATGAAATAGTTGAAAGTGATATCTTCAAAGCATCTCTCAATGTGTGGTCTTTTTGGAAAAAAAAATGGAGTCTTTCAGGGCTCACCATATTCCAAAATGTCACAAAATTCAAGAGAAATCTTGTGCTAATTTGGATTTGACTTGAAACTTTATGCATAGTGTTGAGTAAAGGGATTCAATTACAGTGTGCAGTGTTTTGTAAGTAACTGTCTCACATAAAAAGTTAATTAATCAGGTCTGTGTCAATTTCCTTGTGCCATGTCAATTTGCAGCAAGGTAATTAATCACTAATCAGCCAGCATGCAGCAAACTGAGGGACGATCCGTGAGCCATTTATTGTTATTTTTTTCAAAATAAATGGCACACAGAGCCATGAAGAAACGCATCTTGCCTTTCATAATATTTTTATCGACATTTTTGCATGTTGTAATAGACTGCAGCAACAAGCAGATGTAGTTCAGTGGAATATGAATATTAAAGAAACAAATGAGAGCAGATTTATAGGCCATTGCTTTTCTGTTATGTCAGTTTTGAGATTAAACTGAGCAAATGAACAGTGAAAAATTACTCTTCCATGTGGAGAATGGTGATTAGACTTGTACATTAATTAGAGATTTTTGTTTTCCTTTTCAATGCATTTCAAATGAGAATGTCCTGTAAGGAACAGTGTGTCCAAAATGCAGATTTATTCATTCCTAAACAACAGAGTCTAATATTGACATGCATTTTGGTACAATGATTCTTTCACTAATTTCAGGAAAATGTTTCAGAGACAAATATATTGTGAATGAAAGAACTAGAGAGGCCCAGGCCTGCCTGCATTTGAGATTCATGGCACAAATCCTTTGAATTCAGTCATCTCCCAATTAGATCCTAGGGATAATCTTCTCACAAAATAAATATGACAGAGGAAAAAATGTCTTCTCAGCTTGTTATTTTTAAATGTTATGAACATACTCAAGTTGGACTCTTAACATTTTAAGTATGTAAATATACGTAAGCTCCTTTAAAAGCCCTTTTATTTTGAAATATGTATTAATGGAAATCATGTTTTAGTTGCAGTGAACTTTGGACCATTTATTTAAATGTAGAGATCTAGAGGCATCCTCTTTAACTTTTTTTTTAATAATTATTTTAAAGAATGCAAAACTTACTACAATTAATTGCAATTAATTACGTTATTCTCTTCCACCTTCCTCATCATGTTACGTATTATTCCTTTTATTTTTTTTTATTTATTGTCCAGCACTTTGAAAATGTTTCTGCAGCCGGGATCCTCCTAAGCTGTGGGAACAGTGTACATGTGTCTTGCTGCTTTTCAAACAGTTAAGTTGCCTTGCAGTAGATTAGCTACAGGCTCATTCAAACATGATGTGGCATTAAAATTGCTCACCATAAAATACTTGAAAACTTTGGAAGGGAGATGACCTGATAATTTGTGCAGAGGAGGAGAGATTAAGAGCAATGAGAGGTAGAGTCACTCATCCATTCTGACCTCACACCTTTCTGGAGGCATATGGCACTCTTATACACATTCAAACCAGAGCACAAATGCAAAGAATAATTGCCCATTAAAATGGCTGTATATTTTTATGGCTTCGATACAGAATCAGCCCCCCGTTGTTTTTTGCATCTGCTACTCTTCCATCTATCCCAAAGCTTTAAAACTTTAGTACAGAATGCATAACCCTTAAGTATTTTTTACCAGTTCATTTTCCTCCTCCTGGGACCTCAAGCTTTGACAGTGTTCAGACAGTCTTAGTTTTCCAATGTATAGGTTGAGAAAGGGTGACCAGACAATGCACTGTCATGTACATTTAATGCAAAATGAATAAAAGCAAAGCCGATGTATTACATCTTCTTTGAGAAATTAAGATTTGATAGAATTGCAATTGAGCATAAAGATTAAACTCTCCTTTCCCTCATCCCATACATTTTTTTTTTTTTATTCAATCTTTAGTTACCTAAACTCTACCCATAGACTAATTTGAATCTTGCTGATGCCAAAAGGACTTTTTATTTGCTTAATCATTGTAAATAGTTCGTCGACAAGATTTCATAGAGCCGATCTAACCCGAAGGTTCGTGAAGGAAGTACTATGACAGTGTTTTCACAGAAGACCCCTTTTGGTTATTTTGGTCTTGCGCTATCAAAAAGGTGACTATAGGGATTTATTTTAAAGCTCTTTGTGCCATGACCATGTAAAAAGCTCATGATACAAGCTATTGTGGTTTATTACCTCAATTCAGTTTTTATCATAATAATGTTAATCTTTTGGCTTGGTATCTTGTTAAATATAAATGGAGAGCAAGTAAGTTTAAGGAAGGGATTTTACCAACATATTATTGTAAAAGAATTTTTCATTTAGGCTGTAGCATCAAATGATTTGTAGCCTTTTTGATCATCTCTATGGTAGAGAAACACAAGTGCTTTGGCAGTATATTGTTTTGATTCTTTTTTAATCTATTTGAAAATGTCAAATTGCAGCATGATTGTAGCTGGAGATGTAGGAACTGATTTTTTTGTTATGGCTCTTATAGTCCTGTTCCTATATGAATAGCTGTTTGAATAGAAGTTCGAAGTCTTTTTGGCGTCATAGTTGATTATATATAGTCCTTAAGAAATTTTTTTTAAAAAACAAAAAACAAAAAACTTGTATCATCACCTGTAAAGTTTAGTGGAGAAATTTTCTTTCTCCCAGTTGCGAATGAGAAGAATTCCAGTCATCAAATTACTCTGATAAATTTTAGCTAATTTTGCTTAGATGTGGACGCAAATGCTTCCCTGCTGAGATTCAAAGACATTTTCAACCCTATTATAATAGCATTTCCACGGACTGATTTTCAGCAGTTTTGCACTGAGGCACTAAAGAAGGTTGACCTACGAATTGTAAGTCATTAAATCTTTGCCCCTTCTGGCTAGTATGTTCATTGCTATTGGGGCTATTGCTGTTTGATAATACTTAATGCTCCCTGATGGCAGAGCCTTCTCATAAAATTGTTTTTATGAAGTCCATTCTTCAGTTGTGTTCTAATGATGCTACTTCTGTTGGTTATTTTGGGGTGAGGATATTAAAAAGGTAGTAGGAAAATAAATTCTGTAGTTATTTTGGGCTCCTTACCATTCCAGATTTCATACCTGGAATAAAGTAGCTTCATTTTTTTTTTTTTTCTGCTGAACTAAGTGACATGAACTTGCTGACCATTTTACCCCTGGCAGTAATCCCAATCTTCAATATTACTGTCTACAAACAGGAACAATGTTTTCAGATATTCTGGATTTTTTTTTTTAGACTGAACCAGTCATCTTCCCGGTGTAGGTGTAATTCTGTTACCTGTGAACTTAACTGCTAGACCTCAGCTGATGGTAAGGCCATTCTGAGAATGCCACGCTTAGTTCCATGTTTCGCAGGCTTATTTCCCATCATGGTTTATCCTCTTCCTGACAGAAATCCAGATCACGCTTTAACCTCTTCAAGCTCCCAGTTGCTTCTGTAGACTTTTTTAGAGCTTTGCTTTAGTATAGACATTTTATGCTTTATGATTCTTGTTCTTAAGGCAAACATACCAGTTGAGCATTGCAAAACAATGCCCTTACCACAGGCTTTTCATTTTAATACATCCATGAAAAAATACAGATGATAGGAAAATGATAGAATTCCCTTTGTGGTCTTAACCATTCCTATGAATGCTGTTTCATTGAAAGAGCTGACTACTGTCTAGGTGTTGGAAATATATAATGATCAAATTGCTTTAAATATTGTCAAAACTTTTTTGTTAATTACTAGGAAATAATTGTTGAAAAAGTTCTTAGAGGAGGGATTCCCTATGGCTTGCAAGCCCCCAGTGTTCTTTGCGCAAGGTGGCTTGAGCATAGATGTCTTTAATTGTTTTTACCTCTGTATTTTCCAGATGTATGTTTTCATGTATTGTATACTTAAAATTAATTGCAACAGCATCTGCTTTTAAAAATTGTATTATATATTTCCATTTTTCCCACTGGAAATACTTTCTCTGACCTTTCCAAGCATGTGGTTCTTTAAGACTTCAACACAGTTGACTGCAAATTTAGCAATGATAACGTTGTCTAAGTTCATCCTCCAGATTTCAACACTTCTCCCTTTTTTAGAAAAAGAAGAATGAAAATATATTTCAGCCTTTAAAAAGGATGATTTTCTTTAGATGTATTGCTTTAGTTTTCTTTCATGTTGTGTCTCAGACGTAAATCCTTGCAAAATTATTGTATAATGCGTTAGTCAGTGAGAGGGATCTAGCAAAGAATTAAAGGCGCTGTGGTAAGATGATAGTGGATAGTTCACCATAATTGCTGTATATTTCCTACTCTATTCAGCCAGCTACTTCTAAATGCTGTGAACTTGTCATTTTACCTCAAATTCAAGGCTTCTTTCAAATCTAATACTAAAACAGATGAAAGACATGTCTGGATTGAAATCAATTCAAATTTCAGACTTTAAAAAGTTACTGTTTTATACATTGTTATCACCAGTCACTTTTATTAGGATGTTACTAAATAATACTTATTTTATACCTTAAAGTACAAAAAAAAAAATCAATGCAGTGCAGCACAATTGAAATAACATATGTGCCAACAGAGCTGGATTTGATTTTCTTGTCTCACTAGTGATTGCGTTTCGAAAATTTCTATTTTAATGTTTGCTAGCTATATGTGTTGAAAGGAAAAAAGAAATAATGAAGTACTGGTTCATCATCTCTTCAAGTGGGAGAGAAAGTGAAGCAGAAAGTTTTGCTTCTCTTTTTCAATTAAAAAGTTTATGAAGAGAAATTTTATAGTCATATTACAGAAAAGTCTCCGAAATGTTACTGCATTACTACAGTTCAATTTCTGATGAAAATATTTTGTCTCTAATGACTATTAATGTTCGCATTTAGTTGTAATGACAATATAAAATTTCTTCTTCGTGTTCCTAAATTGTTTCTCTTGGGTCTGTTATCCAAATTCCTATAGATACTTCTGAACTTATACAGCTCTTGCCTTGCAGAAATTAGAGGTGTTAAGAAAACAGCACAATCTCTGTATCTGAGAAAGCTCTTGCTGTCTTTTCCTTTCCCTGCTACCCAGTTCAGTCCCAACTAATAATTAGCTTGTTTAAAAAGGTCTGTTGCGTTTGTTGAGTTATTGAATAATTTAGGGGGGGATGCTGGAGGTCACCTAGTCCAATAGCTCGTCCCCACCCAAAGCAGAGCCAACTCAGATCCAGCAATGACACAGAAATATCTTGGGCTTTGCTAATTTGACCTCGAGCTGAGTTGCTTTGGATGATGAAGTCTCCTGTTAGCAGTGTTGACTGCAGCAGTCAACAAGTGTCTTCTAGGACGCCTTGGAATCACCGTTTTCTACTTGGTGTTTGTGTGAAAAGGTTATGTGTAAGAAAATGAAGCCTGTTGTCGCAAGACTAACATCACCGTGGCGATGCCATGCCGGACTCACGCGCGCGCTCTGTGTTGCTCTTGTCTTTCCCCAGTGCCAGGATTCCCCTACCCCGCGGCGACGGCGGCGGCCGCTTACCGGGGCGCGCACCTACGAGGCCGAGGGCGCACCGTGTACAACACGTTCCGCGCGGCGGCCCCGCCGCCCCCGATTCCAGCCTACGGCGGGTAAGCGGAGCAGCCTCCTTTCCTCCCTCACACGAGGCCCTGGCCACGCGGGGCCCCTCGTCGAGACCAACGCAGCGTGCGGCCGGTCCCGGAGTGCTGCCCCTTGCACAGGGGGGTGAAAAGTGACTATAATTCGTACTGCCATGGTTGGTAGCCCTAAGCATTTCAGACGTCACGTATTGTTATGTAAATTCTCTTAGAGATGGAACACGGCGGAACAGAGAAATGGTTCCGGCTAAAGATGTGTTTTCTATGGCCGCAAACATCTGGTTATTAAGGAGGTTGGATCAAGTTAACTTCGTTTTTCCCAAAATCACCCACTGAAAGTTGTCTCTGGAGCTTTGGGTTTAAGTGTTTTGGTTTTTTTTTTTCTTTCTTTTTAATAGCAGTGTGTTTAGTTATTCTAGTTAACATCTTTACCTAGATAGAAATCAAGGCTACTTTTCTCAGGGCTACGTGCTGTTCATGTCTCCTTAAATAATATCTTAGGATCAGTGACCTACAGCTACTAAGACCAAGTAGTAGATTAAAGGAGGAGAGAAATTCAGAGCAGTCACTTTCAGGAACTTAAACTTCATGTAATTCAGAAATGTCCTAAAAGCGTGGCATTTCTGAGGGAAACAAATTTGCCTCTTTGTCCTGTAAGTGCTGAAATGGAAGGCTTTTGTGTGATGCATGTGGTCTTTCTGTCCCGGTATTGTCAAAAGATTTTCAGCTATTGGGAAATGAGGCAATTTAGGAAATCAGTAAATTCGATGGCTCCAAGGCCAGAACAATATGTTGTGAGAACACCTTGTAGTAGACGTGCCTCTCGTGCCCTGTAGAGCAACCAGATGGTTTAGGTAAAGGTCTGGGAAGTGTCTGAGTGAAGGACGTTGTTCTCTCTGCCTTCACTGGCTCCCTGTCCCGCAGCTCTGCTCTCACTGCAGATATCGCTGCAAGGGAACTTGTGGCATGAGATCATCCCGTGACTCTGTCCTCCTCTTCATGGCAGGGACAACCAGGTCCCTTTTGCTAGTTCCTCCCCCAGCACTCTGCTAAGAGCTAGAGGAAGGTGCCAAGAGATGATGTTGGTGGGATCCTTCCCACACGGCTGGAACACAACATTAGGCTTGGGAGGTGTTAGAAGGACGTAGGCTGAGCTGTAGTAAGGTCAGGACTTGCAGACTATAAAAGGAGCAAGCAGTAGAGGTGGTGCAAAACGAGGCACAAAATCTCTTTGTGGATATTGTGATCCCATCGTGTGATTGGTATTGTTGTACTAAGGGGGTGTTGGTGTATTTTCCAGCTGCGTTAGCTTGTTTAGATCATTCACCAGCCTCTTACAATTAGGCTGCCTATATCTGTCCCTGGGAGGAAGCACTTGCCCATGCAGCGTTTACCCTGTTAAGCCAAGAGACATGTCATTTTCTAGACAGATTTGCAAACACATCTAGACGGTCAGTCATTGAACTGTTTTGAGGGGGAATATTTGGGACAGACACTTTGACTGTTCCTTTATATTAAGAGGAATCACGTCAGAGAATTAGGCTGTTCTAAAAAATAATATCAAAATGATACCACAGAAACAGGTGATTTTTGTAAAAGTGGTGGGTTTTTTTTTTTTTTTTTCTTTCACTGCAGTTCAGTAAGCAGAATGATGCTGCCACAGGAAGATACCATAATTTTGTAAAACAGATTACCTGCATTAGCTTCGGATGGGGATGACATTCCACCTGAGGCATCCTACTGTTGACCAGACTGTCTCATCTAGAGATAGTCCAGGTGTTTCTGCATGGCAATGAAGGGAGCAAGGTTACAATGCCCTCCACGTGCAGATTTCATATCTGAATGCCTCTCATGTGGAAAGGGCATTGCATACATGATAGAAACATATACACAATATATGCACAAATATATCTTTTCAAATTTTACTTGGTGCCTTTGGTTTTTTTGCATTCTTCTATCCTTTAAAATAAGACCCAGCTTTCTGATCACACAGAAACATTCTCTAACTTTTGTGATTTTTGCATCAGTGCAGACCTCAGCAGATTGCTGTTGCATTGGTTCACAGTAGAACCAACACAGTGGATCCAACCACAGTGGAAGTTTTATTCTGAAATAATTTCTTTGGCCTAGTATGTTGGATTTAGTGTTAGTAACATCATTTATATAGTGTTGGAATTTATAGAGTATGGAATTCTTTTGAAATGATTTGTTAGCATTTCACACTAAAATATCTCCAGTGGTTTAAAGATACATTTGAGACTATACTATAGGAAGTATCAGAAGCAGGATGAGAATATAATTGCCTTTAATGTCTGGGAACATGGAAGATTTCTGAGATCCATTCCATTCGTATGTATGGGGGCAATTTGCAGTTGGTGGGTAAAACAAATGCAGAGTAGCTGAGAAAGACACTGAATGTTTCTGGACAGGAAGGTAGGAAGAATAATAAGAACTCAATCTCAAAATGAAATAATTTTGGGAAGCTGGAGATGGGAGTAGGAGGAGTAACAGATGTTATTCTGGAGCTATTCCCTTTTGTTAAAATGATTAATTTCAAGCACTACCTTCTGTCTGATTCAAAAGAGAAAAGAAACTACATTTTCCAGTAAATGTTCATTCTCTAATTCTTTATGCTGAATTTAGGGAGGGAAGGTAATTAGTATAAACTACTACATTTGCTGATTTTATACAGTGGGATTCTTTTTTTTTCCCCATAGATTTCATTTGGTTCTCATAAGCTTCCTCTTATTTTGGACTCTGTACTTTGTATACATTGGAAATAGCTCAAGCAAACAAGCGTGTTTTGCCAGCTCATAGTGATTGATGTCTTCCAGCTTCATTCTCTGCTATGATGCCCTCAATTAATTTTTCAAAGCAAATAGCATAATTTGTTCATAGTGAAAAATGTTGAAACTCAAAAGAAAAGAAACCAAATTTAGAGAACACTCTAAAAAGTTTGGAGCAGCATTATCATTATCAACTCTCACAGAATAGTTTCAGTTCTGTATTTACAACAGATAAAGTTTTGTTGTTAGAAAGTTCAAAAGGTTTTACTTCCATATTTAGTCTTTTCTTTGGCTTATATTAAGTGAGGTCATAATTGCATCTCTTCTATAAGCTGTTCAACAAAGTATATAAAAGGTATTCTGTAATTTCAGCACAGAGACCAAAAACTATATGATATCTTTTAGAGAGCAAAGGAGACCTGATTGGCAATCAGCAAACAGAGTTTTGTTTCTCAGGTGCTTTTTCTTGCTTGTGGTGAAGGGGATAAACCTGAGATTCCTATTGCAGTGGCTGCTGTTACGATTGTGGTGCCTCTCTGTTGCACAGAATCAGTCCCTCCATGCACTTAATCTACTTTAAGTTTTCTATGTTAACTTGTGCTGGTTGTGTGTATGGCTGAGGGCCATATATACTGAGCAGGTATGAAGTTATTGAACTAAGGCTTCGCACTCGAGAACTTACGCCACTGATAGATCAGGCATTCAACGTAATCCTCGATAAGGATCAAGAACGGTAAGGAAGAAAAGTGCAATTCTCCCACGATATGATAAAGGTACATTCATTCAAACCTAGTAAAGGGTTTGTATTAATATACTTTATAAAAAAAATCTGTTAGAAGACACAGAATGAAATAAAGGAGGTAGTGCAAAACAGCTGTATAGTGAGCTGGTGAGATGTGTTACATAGTTATCAAGAAATAATTTCAGAAAATAAGTACTGCATATTCATTGCATGGTCTAGAGGCATGTTTTCATATTAAATCAGGTTTTCTGTATACTCTGATTTTTTCCTGAGCAGTATAAAATCATAAAGCACATCTGCATAAATCCCTCTAATCTGTTATTTTTAATGCATCCAGCAAGTGCATTAAGATAGCATGCGTTTCTGGGTGAAGCAATTCAGATTTCATTAATGTGGTTACTTCCAGAGCTTGTGTTGGCTTATAAGAGACTCGAGATTCATCTGTCTGTCAAGATAATTTTTTGAATATAAAGTGCAAAACAAGTTGTGGTGAGATGGGTCCCTGTGTGATATATTCAGGCTCTTCCGAGGCTTGAAACTTATCATCTGCTCTCTGCCTACAGCTTCAGAAAGGGAAGAGGAGATGATGAGCCAAATTACCCTTAGGAGAAGTATTTACTGAACAAAAGAAAGAGAACATAGCTGTTGGTATTCTGTACTTCATCCTTCTGATGAAGGGCACTGTTATAAAATAAATTTGACTGCACTGGTAAGAGTGAGTCACAGAAGTCAACAGTTGATAAAGACAGTGAATAGAACAAATATACTCTGAAAATCCACAAAAACATGAAGAAAAATAAGAAGGAAACTTAAAAAGAAGCAGCAGGATTTATACTGAGCAACAATATAATACTACAGAACTGTGTGGAGGAAACTGTTTGAAATCAGCTGGTTTCTTTTCAGCATGCACACCCTGCTTAGGGATGTAATCCTCATGCGCCTGGTTCTGCCACTTCCTCTCACTGGTAACCGGGTTTAATGATGGAGTCACGCATCCCTGCTTCATTTTAGCATAGGGTACATCTTCTGGTATATCATTTATCAAGCAGTTGCAAATTTAGACTTTGGAATAAATTTGCATCTGTACATGACTGAGCACTATATGTAGAAAGAAGGCCTGGATAAATGAGGGAGGCGATCCAAGATTACGACTGGCCTCATTTGGGAATTCTAAGTGCAACAGCCCCTATTCATCTTGCACTGTCTTCACTACAAATTCACAGATCATCCCAAGGAAAAAGAGAAAAAGATTCCTTTTCTGACACACGTTTCTCAAAATCACTGTAATTCAATTTTAAATTAGAGAATTAAATAATAATTGAAGATAGCATGTGTTAACATGCTAATATATATGTATTTATATTTTTAATAGTTAGTCAAAGTGATACAGAATTAGATTAGCACTTAACAGTGGAGCTGGTCATGGGTCCTTAGAGGTTCCTACAAGGTCCAAAGACCTTATACTTGTTTTACTTGGAGCCACTGTTTTTCAGTAATAATGTCTTCTTCTGGCATTAATCAACCTTTCCTAAGTTGTGTTCATGTTTCTTACGATAATGGAGATATCCAATTATATTTTGAGGCAATTCTGTGCTGCCACTGCTCATTTTAAAGGTTAGAGTCCAGAAGCAATAGGAAGACAAGAAAAAGAAGTTTTGTCGGATATTTTTTCACAGATCAAAAGAACGAAAATACTTCTGGTTTCCCCATGCTCTGATGCATCATTAGTTTTTCTCACTGATCATCTTTTGGAACTTAAATAGTTCATGTTAAATAAGAGTGTCACCAGCCAGAAACTATATTAAAGATACATTGAGGTGGGGGAATCTTGCTGCTGCTCAGAGTTTTGTTACCTCCTGAGTATAACATCAGGCATCAAACTCTGAAGCACATCTCTTAAGATGGATGATTTTTGTTACGCACTGTAAGTCTGAGTAGATTAATGCCTGTGTAACATGAAGCGTGTTACTTAACTGGAAATTGCTGGGAGGCTGGATGAGAGCCCCGAATGCTGTCTTTACGGGAGCGTTTTTTGATTCGCTACTCATTAATCTCTTGCAAAAGCATTTGAATTGCATGGTTCCACTAAGGTTTGTTTTTGTTTGTTTATTTGTTGTTTTTAAATCCTGTCGCAAAAACAAGACAGGTTTATCCTCATTTTTTCGCAGCTCTTGTGCTGTTTGCAGGGTTGGTAGCCTGATGGAGGGAACAGCTGAAAGTACAGAAACTTTTTGAATTTTGTGTTACATATAGCTACATATTACTGAAAATAATCCTGAGTTATACACTGTCTATAAAAGTGTGCAGTTCCAGACTTTTTTCTAATAAGCATGAAATAATTGTATGAGATTTTTATAGCAGCAGTAGTCTATGTAGCATCTTTTTGATGCAGAAGCTGAGTTTGACCTCTAAATAAAAGAGGATATGTGCATGTTTAGCATATGAAGTGCTTTTCTTTTGAGTGAACATGTGTTTATTCAAATGCATATCATCTGAAGAACAAACTTGTTCTATGAAATGGCTGATAGGATTCTCCATCTTCAGTAAACTTCACATCATGATCTCATCAAGCTCTTTCCGTGTTGTTCCTGACTGTATAGTTCCACTTCACACTCATGGGGAATGTTCTGTTGTTTTTTACATGCAAACAGGTATGAGAAAACACATGCAATTTTTAAAGTATTTGAAATATCCAAACCAAAATGCAGGGACTCTATTAGGTGATTAGTAGGCCTTCTGAATACCTCCTATGTAGACCAGTTTGGCATATCCTGTTCTGGAGACAAAGTATACAGGAAAACATGACCAAACTTCTGACCTTATTCCAGTGACTGGCAGGGACTCATACTCATTTGAGTGTGAGCTGGTGATTTCATACATTATTTTTTTATAGTAAACTTTTGTCCTAGTTGAAATATAATGTGATTTGAATGTATATAAACGTATGTATAATTTTGTCAAGTGATACTGCGACGTAGCGATGCAGCCTTCAGTTTCAGGAGTATATGCTCAATAGACCGCTTGTATTTCTGATATGAAATTTCTTTATAATATTGCAGAGTGGCTTAGCATAGCAACTTGATAACTAGTATTCCCAAACTGAAAATACTGTTTAGGGGAAAAAAAAGAAAAAAAGGCCTATTGTGTGCTCCCATATTTAACTCTTGGGCTGATTTTATTCACTGCACCTATTTTATGTTGCAGAACTGTCAACATAAAAGCAAAACAGAGGGTTTTGTATTGAGTATGTAATTGGTAGGCCACTACTGCACAGTTCCAGTTTTATTCTGTGTAACCATTTAAGCTGTCCTTGCCATGTAGTGTCTTTCATCAGAACGGATTTAGAATATAAAATTTAAACAAGTTACACTAGTCTAATTTTTCTTAGCTAAAATGTAGCAATTTCTGGGTGAACTTTTGGCAGCAACAGAGCAATACTACATTTTTTCACTTAAGAAACAGTAATATGTCCAACTAATGCTGCAGGCTGTTTTTAGAACCGTTATCATGTTCACCAAAGTTGTAAAATGATAAAGCAAGGAAGGTTAATGCTTGTATTTTATGAATAATTCTATGATATTCTTAACTATCGCTTATGAAACCAGGAGGACAGCAACTCGGATAACTGCCATGTGGGTGTAGATTGAGTTAACAAGGTCTCTGACCCCAAGGGGGTAGGATATCACCGTTCCCTGACTATACACACTGTTGTTTTGTTTCTGAGAGCTGGCAAGATGACAGGAAAGGAGTATTTTACGAATTAACATTATGTTGATGTAGCAATACTGATGGCAGCATTGGCGCACTGGAAAACAAAATGCTGACAATTTGAGGTTTCTTTAAAAAAATATATTATTTTTTTCTGTGATTCTGCCATGCTTGCCTCTCTTTGAGCATTTGGCATACTTTGTAAAGACCTTATATTGAGTAGTTTCGCTTCTGAGGCTACCACCAACCTCCTTAACCAATGTGCAGAGGGCTTTCCTGCCCGCTCCCTCTGTTCTTGCGACAAGACTAACCTCAGCTCTGCCGGGGTTGGTGGCGTTTGCATGTGGAAATGCACTAATACGGATGTTTTTCTTTGTGTGTGCATCCTTGCAGTGTTGTATACCAGGATGGATTTTATGGTGCAGACATTTATGTAAGTATTCATTGATGTGCATGCTGTCCTTGTACATTACCAGAGTCATTCTTTTTACAAGTTTGCTGCCTAGCTTGACTCTGTTTTGTCTGTTTACCATCCCTTGCCTGTCAGAAAGAATTGAGAAGAATATCTCTCATATTGGAAGACCTTTCTGTTCATTACATCTATCATTGTTCAGTGGAGCTGAATTAACTCTTCAATCAAATGCTGAATGAATGCAAAAAGATGTGAAAAATGCACAGGCTTTGGGGAGGGCGGAAGATGCTTCTCCCTTCAAAATGAAAGATCCAGGAAACAGGTGTAAAAGTTAAAAACTAAACAGAAACATTCTTCTGCAAATCCCACATACTTTTATTACAATAAAAGTAAATGGAATATCATTAATAGCTATGGTCTGATAATACTGTGTGGAGAGACCTGGACCCCCATATCGGAATTCCCCAATCCAGGCAACTTTTGCTTGTATGCAAGTCCCGTGGTGACAGCAGAGCTTAATTCCATTGTGAGTTGAAGATACAGCTACGTATTGTCCTTTATCTGAGTCGACGGCTGTCTGCTCTTTTCACATCTACCTATTTCCTTTCGCATGAAGTGGGTAGAGACTGCTCATGGTATAAGGAGTGGTTGTATTTATAAGGATTGATATGATGGGATCACCTCACATTAAATCCTCATTCCTACCATTTTCTTTTATTTTTGGACATTTGTTACCAATAGTGAAGTTTTCACTTGAATACATAAGCTATTTAGTCTGAGATACAAGAAATTTCAGGTGATTGAGGCTGAATCATCATGGAATTCTCAGTCTTTAAAAATGTATGGCTGTAACATTTTGTTGATATTCCAGTAATTTTTCGTATTTATTATCGTTTTAATAAAAGTCTGGTCCTAAATTACAGCTAGTTAGGCATTGTCTTTATTGCAAAGGATGGTTTCCTTTAACTTAATTGTGCTTCTGTTTCTCTTGAGATACAAAAAGATAGATTAGGTGAAACTGGGATGGACATTACAAATTCAGTAGGAAGTGCTAGAAAACACTGCTTATATTTGTTATGAATAATCTGTTAGAGTTACTTCCAAGGAAAAATAGACTCTTTTTTTGATGACGTTTACATAAAGGAAAACAATTTGAATTTATAGAAGTAGTGTAGTACTTTTCTGATGGAAGAAAAAGGCTAAAAATTGCGTAATTTACAAGTCTACTGAGTTATGGGTTGTTGAGTTATGGGTTCAGATTCTGTCTGTGTGTACTTTGTGATGGTAACAGGAACACACTCCTCATGATTCCTGAGAATCACCATTTGCTGAAGGCAAACACAAGTGTAGTATGCTGCTTAAATTTCACCTAAAGACAGTGCTGTCAGTTTTTAAGCTGCGTAGGGTTTGTTGTATGGTGATGAATTTCTTCAAGTGTGGTTTCCCATTTTCATTTTTCTTCGAACTGTCAAAAGAATATGACATTCATTTTGCTCAGTTTACCAACCTGAAAATCTGAGAAGCAACAAGACATCTTTCTCAGGCTGGCTTACTGCAAGTATACAAGTATAGGTGAGAACTAAATGTTCATGTTACAGTTGGTATTTTTGGACCTCCCTGCTGCTGAAGAACATAAGTGTCTCTTTTGATACTTCAAAATAACACCAGTCGTAATTTGGGTTTTATTCTGTTTCATTTAAAGATGCTCTGCGCCCTCTCTCAAATTCTAACATTTTGTCTATGAAATCAGCTGATTTCAATGAAGAAGTTTCTGAAAAAGATTACTGATATCTTGTAGCTTCAGTTTCACTCTATGGAGTGTTCCCGTGCTTAAGAAAACGGGATGACAGGGCTCATGCATCATTTTATTCACTTGCTGGCTCATATTTCTGCCTACATTTCTGAGTTACTTCATAGAGAACTACTCACCTTTGGAGTAGCTGACGGAATTCCACAATTTTGTGGAAGTTGGTTTTTTTTATTATTATTTTTTGTACTTAAAGCTGCTTATTTTTCTTCATCTCTCTTTATTTTTTGCATCTGAAGTATTTTGAAGGAGGGAGAGAGAGAGAACAAAAAATTGGCCTAAGTCAAAAGAAAATATACAATGCACAGTGTATTAGTTCTTTGCATCAGAACAAGTTATTTTTTAAATCCCAAATGTTATGGCATAATTCTACTCAGCTAGTCTTTTTAAGTGCAGAACAAATGCTTTGTGACAAGAGAGAATTAAAATTCAAAGAGTATAGGATCTGACAGTAAATAGGAGAACTTCAAAACACCAGAGAGCAAAGGAACAGAATAGTGAAAAACAAAAGTATATATTAGCCAGTATGTCAAATTAGTTTTCCTTTTGATATGATTACGTTGAATATTGATAATAATATGGACGATACTAAACTATAAACTGTTCCTAATTAGCTGTTGATATAGATATGCTTTTGATGGCCAGCATATGTGCAAAGGAAGCAGAGATAACAGAGAGATTCTAGTTGGGTAAAAGCTATAGGGAAAACCACGAGCAACAGATATAGTCAGAGTGGAGTAGCACTAACCAGAGGGATAGAAGAGAATGAGAATGTAAAAATAGTAGGAGAGAAATGCAGTTTAAAATGAAAAATCCGCAGCCACAATTCTCAATGTAATGTAATGCAGTCTATATTTCATATATTTCTATATGAAATGTAATAATGCCTCTGCAATAACTGAGCTATTGAATTCTTCCTTTAAATGTGCCTTTAACAAGGAAAAGTAAAGGAGATGATTAGAAAGTAAGGAAGACCTTTTAAAATTAAGTATTGATTCACTAAGAGAAAAAGTCATTAAAAAGGAATTAGGGTTGCCTGCCAGCAAATACAGAAGTTCCTAGATGAAGATTGACACTGGTGGAAATAAGACAAAGCAATCCACAAAACGAAACAAAAATACTAACAGGCAGAGAAATGCTCATTTGAAATAACTGCTCTGCACCATTGCTCTGCTCTATCTCACATTTGGTTTTTTATTCTTTGTCTTTGTTGTTGCCATTGTCACAAAGCATGTTTGCGGAACATGTCAGGCTTCAATCCGCTCATATAGTGCCAAGAACCATGCGAAACATCCCAACTCTCCCAACACCAGTTTCACTCATGCCTTGGCAGTCCTTTTTAGGTGGGTTTCTCAGTCACTCTCACTGTTCATAGCAAGATTTTGCAGCTCAGGATCCCAAACCTGTGGCACTGAAATAGCGAGGGGCCCTTCTAGCCCAATGGTATGGCAATACTGAGAGTGGAACACGTACTTCTTTCCCAAGGAAAGAGCAGGCATCTTAGTTAAAAGTGTGTTAATTATTTACATGCCCTTGATGAGGTGGGTCTGTGCAGACAGGGAATCCGTTTCTGCAGTTGGATATCATGAAAGGCATTGAGCAAAATGCAAAAAGCTGAGGTGTGCCCTTAGCTGCCAAGGCTTCTTTTCAGGTACTAAAGATTTTCCTGGTTCGTAAATGGAGGGATGTGCTGTTCTCTACGACTTACAGCAGTGGAAGCGAAACATGGAGAAATGACTTTTCCCAGGGCAAAAGGCCCCTCTGAGAGCAGCCGGCCAGGCCGCTTGGTGCACTGGCCACCCCTTGTGCTCCACCAGGGTCTCCTGAATGCATGGAGATGTAATGATACATCCTACAGTCCATTCTGCTTCAACCTCAATATTGTATGAATGGAGGAAGAGGAAACAATTGTTTCTTCTTTCTGTACTCTGCAGGGTGTAATTTATCCCATTTTTAACCCAGTTTCTTAGTTTTAAGGGAGGGGAAGTTTTGAACCTTGATTAATTTAAAGGTCACAAGATGCTTCGAAAACCTTGAATGAAAGAGTGTATAGGAAGCAGACAGGAGGAAGAAATATTCTTGACATTCACTATTTTAGTGAAAGAAAAGCCGATAGAAGAAGTTAGCCATCGTTTAGACTGGTTTCAGTTTTACTTATCTACAAAAACCACTATTGGCTCATCTGAGATCAAGATCAGGTCAAACAATTTGCCTGTTTTAGCAGAGTGCATGCACGTTCATACATATTTTTTATGATCTGTACATACTTGTGTTTGGCTTGGTTTTGTGTATTTTTTTTAACTTATAGTAAGATATGTATACATTTCATTTACAATTCAGCTGTAATTGATTTTCCATATCATTTTATTTTAGCTTATTTGAATATTCTCTGATCACTTCTGAACAAGTTTCAAATTATTTTGTTGATTTCTGATCTTCCACTGATCTCATCGACCTTTTTCAGTTTGCTTGAGCCACAGAGATGTGTAAAGTAACATTGAAAGGAAACTCATAATGAGTAGCTTTGGTGAGCTTGCCTGATGTCTGTCCTTCCTTCCTTCCTTCTGTCTTCCTTCTCTTCTCATTGAAATCATTACATGTCTGCTTCTTTATAGAGTAGCATTTAAAGAGCCTGTCTATGGCAATAAGTTGACATGTATTAAGCAGTGAAAAACCTCATCATGCTGAATGTAAAGTCATAAGAGACTGCTGTAAAGTCATAATTATACTAAAATCATTTGGTGAGGATATGGGTTCTGTATGTAAAATAATAAGCATAGGCTATCAGGTTTGTACCTGGCATTGTTTAGTATCACAAATCACGGATTTTTGTCATGTCCTGTGAAGCACAACACTCAGTGCTATGAGTGTCCCACTCTATTATATTTCAATTAGTTTGTACTTGGAGTGCAGGAGTATTGGCTTTACACTTGATTTTTTAAAGAAAGACAACGTAATCTGCTATAACATTGCAATATCATTCTTCTGAAAGTAGCAAATATGGGAGCACAAATAAGGCAGTCAACATTATTTTAGCAAAAATATATTAACAGATTTTTTTCAAAATAATACCTTAAAGCACAACAATGAGATACCTTTTGCTGGAATGCACTTTAGGAAAATAAAAACTTTTTTCTTAAAAAAAATCTACAACTGCAAATTATGTTGTTAATTTTTATGTAATGAAAATGTTTCACATGCAATCTAAAGCATGAACATAAATGTTCCATATCTGCCAAAAGTTATATATCTAGCAGATATTTCTGGTGTATTCTTCATCTAAGATATAGATCAAATTCAAAACCAGCAAGTGGTCAGGTAGAATTGTCGCAAAAGTTTAGGGTTCAATGGCATCAATGACAGATTTCCATCCTGATTCCCAATAAAAAGTACCAAGATTACAGAGAACAAAATCAGTAAAAATGATTTCCTTAAGAATGTTTTTAAGCATAATTTTCAAATAGAGTATGCAGTAAATATGAGAATATGACACCAGCTGGTACAGAACTATAACTTAAGTAACTCAGTATCAAGGAGTTAGACATTCTGAGTTTAGCTTTCAAAAGTATTCAGGCAGATTCAATAACTTAGGTCTCTTTTTCTTTTTATTGCTTTAGACTCAGTCTTTTCAGGACTCTCACAAATCTAATCCCAGTAGTTGAATCCAAAGCAGCTTAATAAAGTTTAGAGTTTAGCTTGATTGTTCAGCAGCATTTCCTTGATGAATGCAAATCAAAATTTAAGCATAAAAGCAGGTTTAAAAAAAAAAATGTGAGGAGGTCTATCTTAACAGACTGAACAATTTTCAATGGTGCTTAAATAATGGAAAGAAAAACAATTCTCACACTTCTCACTGACCTAGTGTCTATAGATTTTAGAGCAGCCAATATGTGAAGAGCCTGTCTTATTTTGGTCTGACTGAGTGTTGCAGCACTGATCCATCTAGATAGCAGGCTATTCTTAGCCCTCATTATGTGCCTAGTTGGGTTGAAGTGAAGTGACCTTTTTTGTTTAAGTAAAAGGCTTTCAGAATTGGGCTGTTAGCACGGGCAGAGAAGTCATACCTGAGGCTACTTTTGGATCACGGCGTACCAGAGAACCCCCTTGCTGTCTGACACAGATGTTCAGCACTGATCGTGGGAACGAGCTTGTAGAGTAGGGAATCTTCTTTCTACTTTTCCCATTTGGTACTCAGTGATAGGAGAGGTTATTTAAACCTCCAACAAATAACCAAAAAAATAGCGTGAAGAGCAGATGAAACTTATAGTTTCTCACCTTTTCCCTGGCCAGCCCAAGCCAGCCCAAGTGTGTCACTTTCCTTATCTTCTTCATCAGCTTCATTGTTTACAGTCGCTATACTTGGTGATATTCATTAAAAGACATTTGATTAGCCATTTGGGAATATACCTGCAGGCAATATTTATCTCCTATACAATTTTTAATCTATTGTTTGATTATTAGGCACCTATTGTTTTATAGATACCAAATGCCCCAAGTGCAAATGTGTTTCTTGTCAATGCTTCTTTGCTTGAACAAAGAAGCAGTTTGCTACAAAAGAGGCAGCATATGTCACATATGTGTTGTATGGCGTGTGTAATATGTGAAAGCACTACGTTACTCTAGTTTTGTCACACGTAATGGTTTTGAGCAGGGATCTGGCCAAACCTGAGTGGGTAACTGAGCACTTGAGAAAGGTCTGAAAATGTGATCCTCAGAGGTGTTGACAGCACAGGGCCTGGAGTTTCTACCTGGGTGTTGGTATATGTAGACAGTATGCTGCTCCCCAGGGTGATGTGGTGTTATCAGCTGAGCAGCGAATGATTATTTTCAAAAATCAGCTGCCTCAAACCTTCAAACCAAAAGTGGCTTATGCCTTTTAGGGATGAACGCCTTCTACCAGCAAAGGAGTAGAGAGGGAAATAGACTGTAACAGGCAGCAAAATGATCTTCTGGCTGTTCTAGAAAGTATGGGTGATTTTTTTTCTTAATTTGTGAAATCAAAGTAGAAGACTCACAGAAGTTTCTGCAGTAGAAATAAAATACTATTTTTTAAGAGCTGACACAGAACAGTATGCTTCAGCCTATTTTCTTGCATGAATACAGTCTTTAAAAAAATCAATCCATTAAAACGCACACTTGAGCAAGAAGGGGGCAGTTCATTCAAAGCTGAGAGTGGCTTTTGCATCTCTTTGTTAAGGCTGGGGGCAGTTGGGAAGGGAAATAGGATGGTCCCAGGTCCCCAGGGACTCTGGGGTGGCGAATTCTAATTGGAACGTAAATAGTGTTTGTGTTATCTGCAGAGACTGGCCCCTGCTTGCTAATTGGCATGCTGAGATCATTTTGCAATGGCTGATATAACGCCCTGGTCCATTGAACAGGAAGCTCTGCTGTTTTCACAGTTTGATAATCAATGCATCACTGCACACAATTCCTTTCAAATGTGTGTTTGTTTGTCCTGTTTGCTTAATTGAACAGCTGCAATTACTGTTACATACAGCTGAATGTTAATTCAGAGAAGAAGAGATTTTTCCTTCTTCATTATAATTGTATGTGTAATTTAGAAACTTATATAACGTGAAGTATTAATTCAGTGTCCAAATGCCCAAAGTATTGGAGGTTTGTAAGAACAATTGCTCCTGGAAACCTTGTAGAAGAATGTGGTATTTTCTTATAAAAAAAAACTTGTTTTGACGAATACAGTCCACTGCTTTCTCATAATCTCTGGGATGAACTCTAACAAGTACAAATTTGTGGTGCTAAGTTTCGCTTAACCCCTCACTGGAGTACTCCATATATATTTGATCCCTTAGCTGGATTTACAGCATCGCAGTAATTTTTTTTTTTTTTTTTTTTTTTTTTTTTTTTGGCTAAATTTTACAAAATGTTGTTGGTGCTGCTGTTGCAATACAATTAGAACGTGAGTTTGTGTTTCAGGGTGGTTATGCTGCCTACCGGTATGCCCAGCCTGCCACTGCCACTGCAGCTGCCTACAGTGACAGGTAAGCGCCCATGTATTGCTAATAAATACTTGACCAGTGGGAGCTGGAGATAACATTTATGAATTTGCCTTGTTTAAGTCTCATAATTGTCTTGTTGCTCTGCAGATAACTGTGATATCTAAAGCAGGCTGTTTTCTTATAATCCATGAATAGCCATAAATTGAGAGATTTTAGGCATTGAGAAATTGAGAATCAGGCACGAGGCATGCACATTCCCAAGCTGTAGATCGTGCAGTTAATGTCCGTGACCCTTGTGCAATGTAGATAAATACACCTACGGCTTCATTATGGTCTGCTACTTAAGATCATTATTTGTCTTCCAAGTGTTATTTCAGCTGATTTAGAATCCAAACCTACCGAATGCCCTCAGTTCCCGTTGACATTATTTTAGTCGGTGGAAATTGAGGATGAGCAATATCTAAGCCTGAACTATCCAAGGGAAAACTTTTTTTTCCATTTGCTTCCTTTCCCCAAATCAGAATTGCACTTCTTTTGCTGTATATTTTATCCTAAAAATATAAACCGTATTTGAAGAAAATAGTATCAGGAATTATATTAAAAACTGCATGAGAAAAACGTGTAAAGATTTTGTCAAAACACATTAGACTTTGCAGTATGTGGACATGATACACTATTTGCTGCTAAGAAATTCTACCTTTAATAAAATCAGTGCTACCATTAATATTTTTCAGGTACTTGAAAAGGATAGAGTCATAAAGAGAGGAATGTGTATTGCTAAAGATAGATGTTATGATGTACTGCACTGTACTAGCAAGAAGTGTGGTCGCACTTCTCTATTTCTGATATAAGAAAATATTCTCCTCAAATCACGGAGCAAAACTGTTAAATCTTGAAATGTATTTAAAAATTACTTTAAATGCTAAATTAGATATTGTTTTTAAATGTTTCTGTTTCTTAAAGAAATCAAAGGATTAAGAAATTTCAGTGAACTCTTTCTTAGACTGAAGTGCTGTTCATGGATTCCGTATTTTAGAATAAAGTACTATGGTCTGAATGTTACAGTGCTATGCATGCGTATTTGCCTTTCAAGTGCTTATTCTGGGTAATGAAGATACATTTCTTAGTTATGTGAATAAAACAATTTGCATGTGTGGCTGAGGCATGCTGTGTCAGACAGGTAAGCAAGTTACTTTCTATTAATTTGGGGTGGATAATTTTCAAGTAGATCCTGCTATTTGCACTCTGTTTGCGGTGTCCTGTTTCTACTGAGGGTAACCTCTGAGACGAACTGCTACTCCGTAGTTCCATTTCATTTCCACAAAGGCGTGTTGTTAGCATGGCGCAGGGCTCGAGTTATAATGCAAAACAATTCCGGACGCTAAAAGATTAGTAAAATGAAAGGACAAAATTATAAATAACTCAGTGTGGCTAGCTCTTTTTGCCAGACAGCACTCAGGTGTCTCTGGGTCATTTTGTAGGGTGTTTATTCCCATGAATTTCCAAAATAATACATAGAGAAACTGAACAATATAAGGATGACTCTTAAATCTTTAACTATGAATTAGTGTAACTTCTCATAAAACCAATCGCATGTTCTGCTATTTGTAGAGAGTAAACACCACTAAAAGTTACACTGACAATGAAAACAAATATAGGATTTGCTTAAGAGGAAGGTAGCGTTCTTAAATGCTATGAATGGCATTTGGTATCAGTATTAAAGAAGTTATTAGCCTTAACTATTTTTTGAAATAAAACAGACAAACAAAAAAAACACCCTCTAATTTACAGATGCACTTTGTGTATAATTAGAATTGTCATAACCTGAGTTTGTTGCATAATTTTAGGTATCCTAAATGAATTTTATCTCTCTGTTTTTTTATTATTATTATTTATTTAGTTTCTCTTTTTAAATATGGTTACCCCTTATGTCTGACTTGCTTCCCCCGAGTGAATGTGGTATCTTGTGATAATTACAAATATTGTAATTGAATTTCTTTATGGGGGAATCCTAAAGCTAGAACAGAAATTAAAACAGAAACAATCTGCTCAAAGCAACATTTTTTTTGCATATGGGAAACTATATGCAAACATGGATACCTCTGAATACTCACCACTGCAATCTGTGTTAGTTTTAATAAATTTTCATTGATTTCTCACTTAATGTAAGTTAGCAACCCTTTTGTGAATCATTGCACTGTAAGTGCTGAAATCCAGTTTAGTACAACTGCTTGTATCTGTTCTTCTTAATGTAATAATCGCCTGCTGTCCTGTGATAATAGTGAAGAGTCCATATTGGATTATGCACTGCTCCTTTTCAGTGTTCATTTCAACCCCTATTTCATTTAATTGTAAGTGAAATATATTTACTGTACATTTTAAAACCATGCCCAGCAAAATGGAGTGAGTGCAAAGAGGAATATATTACTGAGGCAGAGCCATAACATGGAAATAATGCTTTGTTTTAATTTTTTCTCTTTTTTTTTTGGTCACAGATCATATACATGATGAATGGCAAGGTTCAATATTTGACAGGTTTCTTTAATTGTGCAGATGGAAAGAGCAAATCTTTAGATTGGAGACATATTTTGGTAAATTAAAAATAAAGGTTAACAGAAAGATCTGGGACTCCAGAATCAATATAGCAAATCAATGGATAATGATCACTGTAATAGAGCTCTACTGTGGAGAAATGCAATGGTATCCGTGTTTGTCACGTTTGGAAGTATTGCTGAGAGTAAGCAAAGAACTGTTAGACAGCAGAGAATCAGAGGCAAGGACACAAATGAAAGAAAAATCCTAAGTATTTGTTAAGAAAAATCATGTCTTTCCGCATAAAATTAAACTCAAAACTGAAAATACCTCCAGTCACTCCAGTCACTTCTTAGAATACCACTCAAAAAAAGTAGAGTGAGAGTCTTATCCTGTGTGATCTATATTAATTGCTATTAAATATTTGAGTCTCTTTGAGGAACTGGAAAAAAAAAATCGCCATCTGGAGCTTTGCCTCCCAAATTCTCTAAACTGATCCTGTTTGGAATGATAATTGTAATGATATGCAAAAGATGCTAAATTAAATGTCAGTCAAATGCTTGTACAGCTTCTACTCAGCTTTCATGTAATAATGTAGAGATATATATAGATATATATATATATATATATAGAGAGAGAGAGAGTTGTTAGATTTCTATCCAAGTCTGAAGTAAGGAAAACTAGCTAAGTCATGAAATTTTCTATTTATGACCTAGAACGAGTCAAAGCATGGCAGTGGGGCGTATTGTCATTTTGTCATTGCATGTTCACTTGGTGTTGCTAGTATGTCTGTAATGCTGTATTGGATTTGACAGACCCATCACATAGCTCAGTGAATGGCTTGCTTGAATTAAGCCTATGGGCAGACTTATTCACATTGATTGGCTATTGGTTTTGTGTTTTATGATTTGATTTTTGCATCTTTGATCGGAGTAAGAAAAATGTGCCTTTCTTGCATATTATCTTTGTCAGCAATATTTATGGAATTGTATATGGTAGTGCAATGAATCAAACCCCCACTAACAGTGCATTAGCCCTGTCTGAAAGGCAGTCTTTTCCCTTGTGCTGCTTGCTAACCCTTTAACACTTAATAATGGTAACTGTGTGTTTATATATGTATGGCTGCGTACCCATATGTATACACACACACACACACACACACTACCCATCCATCACCCACCACAAACACACAAATGCACATGAACACACATATATGCACATGCACACATATCTATAAAGGTATTGTTGCTATGGAGGATGGAAAGATTTCCATAGACTTTTTGGTGTTTAGATTATATCCCTCATCACTGGAAGCTGATTTTTTTTTTTTAAATTAATCACCCTTTAAAAAAAACATTTTGAAGATAATGTTTTGTAGTATAAAATATATAATTTTTTCGCTATCAGTTTGTGTTACATGTTCTGTGGTCATACATAGGGTTTTGTACAAAATATAAGACAGGACATTTTGTTGTATGGAAGTTATGTATTCTCCGGATCTGAAGTCTCATTCCCTGTAAAATCCTAATAATAGTTCACCTTTTTAACATAGCCATATGGAGTCTTTAGTTTTGTCAAAGTAGTGGCTTTACAAATATATAATTTAACATCTTTTTCCAGTTCTCTTTGAGAAAGTAGTTGAGAGTGATACTTGATCTTTGTAGGCTGATTGTCCTAAAAGAGAATACTAGAAACAGATTTGACTTAATTGAAATCATGTTCTTTGAAGGATCAAAAGGCAGAGTAAAGAATAAAAATATATAAAATGCAAAATGTGAACTTTTGTAAATTGTGGTGATTTGTTGGATAATGTAGCCTTCAGGATATTCTATTTTATGATTAACAATGAACGATACTGTTATAGTTTTATTCAGATTATGTGCTCTTATTGAAGATCTTACTAATGATATATACTAAAAATTAGGATTTTGACAGCATATAAAATATCATAGCATCTTCAGTCAGAGTTTAATTTACCATTAAATAATTTCATGGAAAGATTAATATTTTAAACAGTAGTACTTCATTCATTTAATGATCACAGTTTTTAAGATTTAGGAGGAGGAATTCTGTGCACAGTACAAGTTCCTTAAGTTACTGATTGAGGGGAGAAAAAGAATAAGGCAGAGCAAGGTCTTCACTTCTCTCCTCCCAGCTGGAACCTTCAAACCTTCAAACTATACAAGCTTAATGTAGAGAGATGCAGAAAAGTTCAGGGGAATTGAGGATGATAAATAAGCACGAATGATGTAGCCAATAGTGAGTACTATCCTAAACTCCTCAAATTTTGAGAATCAAAGAGGCCGTTTGGCATCCTGAGAGGTATAAAGATCATATTTAGTTTCTGTAACAGTGACATTTTGTGTATTTACAATGACTTTCTGCTTCAAACACGTTTCATTTGGTGATGTTTGATTGGTCTAGTGTGTTCAGGTCATCCTGTGTGGCAGCTAAAACTTGCTTGGTCCCTAATAATGCAAATACAAATGGAATCCTTCACTTTACTGTTATGGAGAAGTAATAGATCAGACATTCGCCTATTACTCTTGTGTGTGTCTCTGTCTGTATCAAACATGTGACAAACTAGATGATCACTGGCAACGTGCTAATATTTCATCACCCAGATCACAGTTCTGGAAAACACTGAGTAGATGACTCATGGTATAGCCATAAGCACATTTTAGTGAAGGGATTAAGAAACAATATTGGTGGTTATGAACAAAGAGAATATAGTAAAAAAGGAAAAAAAAAAAGACAAATAAAAGAAATATCTGAAGATACAACAACAACAACAACAACAAACTATGAACAGGCAGTTTCATATAGAGCAATTTTAAATAAAAATATACCACACATAGTAATTTGTAATGACTAAGGCCATGGTTAACTGTAAAGTATTGTAGAAATAACGCTTTGTGGGAAGAGTCAGGGAGTCACGTTCGTGTAGTAAAATGTGGCAAACAATTATGTGCAATAAAGACGAGTTCCCATAGTAGGTCTAGAAGGATGTGTTGTGCGCTTGATGTTTTAATGTATCCTTCTAATATCTGGTAGCATTAACATGTTTTTTGGTACTTTGAGGACTTGATTCACCAATGTGAAAACTACTTCACTGGTTCAAAGCTGTGATATTACCGTAGTGAAAAGGGCTAGGGTTCCTTTCCCAGAGTCGTGGTTAGCATCTCGTATGGGACTTTTATCATGTCAGAGATAGTGTTCTTCATATGCTGGTTCTACTTCCTTTCCCTGCAGTTTCCAGTTGTCTCCTCTGTAACGTCATATATTTAGCATTCCCATAGACAAGGAAATACTTGACGGTTACTTGTAAAAGCTGGTTTGGCATCCATCCTGGGGAGCCTCAAGGAAAGCTTGAGAGACAAGGTAGAGGAAAACTAAAGCCTAGACTTTAATTTCCAACATTCAAAAATGCTCCCATTTTCAGAGATGCTGAGTACCTTTGTACCAGCTCCTTCTTGAACATAATGGGAAACATTAAGTGCTTGGAAAAAAACAAATAAACAGAAATAAAGATTGCATCTATTTTGACATCTACAGATCAACTTCAATATTCCCGCTTTCTTTTTAATACATCTAGCTTCCGTCAGGTTAGGAGTTGCAATTTATTTAAAATAAAAATTCATAATAAATATCTGTGATGATTTTATTAAAAAATGCATGTTGCATTTTAGAAAGAGGAAAAGATTATTTGATAACATTTTAAAATAATTATCTGCTTAATATTTACTACTGACTTCTCTATAAGAGGGTGTTGAATGAATGTGTAACTTTGAAATGTTTAAATGTGTTGTATTTAGGAAACTGGATAAATACAGCGTTAGGGAGTTATTAAAACACTGATTCCTAATTCAGCAGACCAAAACTGTTACAGTCTGTTGGGTCAGTGCTTGTGCCACTGACATGATAGACCATAACAGTTCCTGTGGACATGTCCGTATCTAATTATACAGTTTTTAGTTTTCAGATCGTTGACTCAATAGACCACAAAGAGGCAGATCAGAGCTGCCCTAAGTCCTTTCACTGTGACTCCTTAAAAAAGTAAGAAGGAATTAAAAGCATTGTGCAAGAGGCAAAGAGTAGGTGGATGAAACATTACTAATGTTGTATGGACTGCGTAGTGTATAGTTCATATGGATTTGCCACAACAAATTGTTGCTGTACATGAAATTTGTTTAAGGGAAGCAAGGAAGTGTTAAAAGAAGGCTCCTAACACTCTGGAGTCACAGCTGTGGCAAATCCATAGTCAATAAAAAAACAACAGGAAAGGTAAAGCTAATTTACCTGCATATTTGAAAGAAAAACCTTTAGTGAAAATGTCCTGGGATCTTTCACATGCATGCAGAGGAAAAGGAAGGTCTTTGTTTCATATTTCAAATGGAAAACATATCAATCTGTAAAATCCATTTCGGCTATTTTAATGAATTCTTAAATAAATCCCATGAATATTTCATATAAAGAATGAAAAATATGCCAAAATAGAGTATTAACCAGAATTTTCAAATGTAAATGCTAGAACTTTAAAAATAGCCTGAAACTACCAGACCTGAATCATATTGGCTTTGGTTTATGCTACTGACACTCATTGCCTATGAAAATTAGTCATTTAGTTCTTCAAACGAGGATTTAGATTAAGTGTATAGCATTTGTTAATCATATTAATAGAATTTGTTAATTATAGTAAAATGCCAGTAGTCTTAGAGCTGTTACACAACTGACATCAAGATGAATTCTCTTACTGATTTATGAGTTGTTCAAAATGTCATCAATTTGTCTAGGTTACATTTAAAAATCTTCTTTGTTCTTCTTGCAAATAAATACACATAATCATACTATGTATACCATAGCAGTAATTCTTTATAGTGTAAGGACTAGTAAGGACTTGGATATGTCAAGAAAGTCCACTAATACACAGCAAGTGAAATCAGTTCAGTCTATGCATTTTTGTAGAGCAGTGATTTCCAAAAAAAAAAAAAAAAAAAAAAAAGTAAAAAATAAAACAGTGAAGAAAATACTCATAGAATAAAAATATAAGTGAAAGTGCTGTGGAAATTTCCTTGATTGTGATTTAGACTATTGTCCATGTTGTGGAAATATTTCAGAAATAAATGTACTTTTGGGCAACAACTGACTCTAAAATGCAGAGGGAGTTTGCCATAGATAAATTAATTGTGCAGTCTTTGGCCCTGACAGAAGGAGGGAGGAATGAGAAGAGTTTATGTCCAAGGCACTGGCATAAAGGAGTTGTAGCCAGTGTTCTCATCATGGCTTTTTTCCCCTATTAACATTAGACTATGCTACAAGCATATTTCTTGATTTTTATTTTTTTAGTTACATAGTTTAATAAAAGGATTAAAACAGGAATTATTTTTTGTGTTTGTTTTTCCATCAACTCTGTGAATTTGCCACAAATATACAAGTTATGTGAATGCATGTTCTATTGGCCACTTTAAGTATTTTTCTTTTTCCTCTAAGTAACTGGACTAATAAAGGCATATGCCTCCGGTCTTGGGAAGACACATCCCAGAAGAGTTGGGTTTTTCTGTCTTTTTGTATTTTTTTCTTGAAATATATTTCTCACGAGTGCAGAACTGCTTTCTGGTACGCTGGTGAGTTCCTCCTACTCTTGAGGTTGTGTGGCTGGAGGTAGGAAAAGCCTTAATGCCTGAAACCTTAATATTTCTTGCCTTTTTGGTGTCTTGCTGTCTTTGGTTATGGAGAAATCACACTGCGAAGGGCCTAAGGGCCAGTGTTGAGTGCTAAGAGGATGCAGATAGCAGCAATGGAGAGGTGCTAATCTAATCCCCTAACCCCTTGATCAAATTAAGGGCTTGGTTAATTGCTTGATGCGGCATGTAGGGCCACTGGAGACCCTCTAGGGCATTAGAGAGGGACAAATGTGGTCAAGGGGTGTCCGTGGGCTGGCTGCCCTCCTTGGGTGCACGAGTTGAGCGCTGATGTTTGCTGGGAGGCAGAGGCTGCAGAAACAGCTACCTTAATTTCCTCTGTTGCAGGGTTTTGCTCCATTCACCTTCGAGGACTCCCTCAAAATGTCAGAAATTTCTGTTAAATGTCATTTAACAGAGTGGCAAGGGATGACGGAGGTGGGAGATATGTTCTCCTTTCACCCTGAAAGCAGAATATCTAGGCGAAAGCAGAATATCTATGTTTTCCTGTCTGTCTTGTGTCAGTAGTAGCAGTTAGGTTGAACAAGCAGCTCTGTGAATGAAAATTGCATGATATGTGAGAGAGAGAGAAGTCCAAGAGTAAAGGATTATTTTCCTAACGTATGTCAGGTCAACCAACTTGCTGGTAGTGTTGTTGAAGCTTGGTATCACTGAATAAACTGTTATTTTCTCTTTCTAATTGCATTTTTACTTCATTTAATATTATTTATAAGTATGACTATAAAGTTGTTTAGTTGTCTTTTATCTGTTGTGATTCTAATGCTATGAGTATGATAATGTACTTGGATGTTACAGTAATGGGAATATAAAGCATTGTAATAGTAAATACAGCCTTCCTTCTGTAGTTATTATAGTGATAGCAACAGCTTTAAATTCTTTAGTAGACTTGATATTGAAATTTGGGACATTGGAGGGAAGGAGTTGGAGAAGGCTTCATAAAATGACCTTAAAGAGATGCTCTGAAATTTTGCCCATATTTTTAGGTATCAAGGAAGGTATTGGGCCAGCCTGCCATCATCTGTGTTAAAAATCACAATTTAAATAGATAAATAGTCTGGGGAGGGGGGAAAAGAGATAACAAAAACATTGAAGCATGAACGTTTAGATTTGGGGGGGAAAAAGTATTTTTAATAACATTAAGAAGTGTGTATATGTATCTCTCATTACACTTAAAGGCAAAATCCATTTTTAGCCCCAAATTCCTGGAGAATACAATTTGGAATAGCTCCAGGGAAGTCAGCACTTTTATTTAAGATGCATCAGTTTTACCATCCGAGGTTTTGATCCATGAAATCTAAATATTGACTATGCCTGTAAATCCTGTGGTGCTCTTCAACAGACAAAGTCAAACGATTACATATGATTTAAATCTTCCCCCTGTAACGTCTGCACAATACTGCACTTGCTTTGGTCTTAATTTTCTCTGTTCTGTGGATCTGCACTGTTTTCAACAGTTGCTCTTTTTAGGCAGGATGCTGCTGCACTTCTGTGGTAAGCAAAATAATTTAACAGGTCAGGTTATTAAGCGAGGTCAAGGAATTCTGGTGTATGAACCCTAATCAGTGCCTAGGTTAGCAGGTTATGACTTCTCCTAGATTTTAATTTTCCTAGAGTTATTTTGCTTATTTTTAGGGAGGTTCTTATTCCTTAAAAATCTCATCGAGTCTCTGTTATGGCTTCTATTTTATGGAGGCTTGGGGTTGCCCAAAAGGTGGCTTTTAGCTTATAGGAGATGTTGGTTAGATTATATATGTGACAAAATTTTGTTCTTCATCGTGTGCTGTGTAAAGCACAAATATTCCAGCTTTGAGGGAGAAGATGGGACACAGGCAGCACTTGGTAGTTTGTGCACTTCATCCCCAGCAATCCAAATATGTAGACTTCCCAATGTGGCTGAGCATATTGGTACAACTGAAAAATAGCAAGGCCAATAGCAATAGTACAGTACAGGAGGGAAAATATACTAATAGATTAATACTTTTCTAGGAATATGTAGCAGCAGAGACAGAGAAGCACTTCTTTTTGCAGGGTGGAGGAACTGTAGACCAGCTTTAAAAGGGAGCATATGAACTAGTAGTTTGTCTTGAAGATACTTTGGATTTGTGCTTGATGATATTGAGATGCTTTGAGTTGTAACAAGGAGTATCTGAGACCCGTTTTCTGTATGTGAGGAAGAGATTTTTTTAAGCATATATTAATCCACATATATTTATGTGGAGCAGAATATCAAAGCTTCACGTGTTGAGAAAACTTTCAGTTAGTTTTCTCAGTGAAGAGAAACTCCCCACTTCCTATGTGTGGTGGAGCCTGAGGTTCCAGTCCTGTGTCAAAGTCAGTGTGAGACCAGAACCTCTCTGTCTGCTGGAAGCATTTGCTCTTCTGGTGCTGAGCCTGCTGACGTAGTTGGGAAACATCAAGGAAGTTAGCAGAAGTTTCCAGGAAATCCATAAACATTCTGTAAACAGCACTTCAGGTGCACTATTCTAACAGCTTTTGCTGAAGGAGCATGTGAGCTGCATGGGAAGTATACCCCACTAACACCTCCTATCAGGTGGTACAAACTTGAAACTAACTCAGAGCATGCAGCCTAAAAATGGTTCCAAAAGACAGTCAAGACAAGGTACAGAAAGGATTTCTGTAGAAATAAAAACTAAAAATAATACACAGTAATTACAAACTGCTGACATGGTTCCATTAAATATCACATATACAACCTTACCTAAATGTATATTTAGCAATCAGTAGTGTCAGTATAGTAGGTCAGTGTGCTTTAAAATGAATACCTAAAAGTTTGAGGGTTTTTTTTTTTCTGTGTAAGCTCAGCACAGTTACAGGTGACTTGTTAGAAACATGATGATGAGACAGTTATTCTTGAGAATGGGAGGATGCACCATTTTGGCAAGGGAGAGTACTGGCAAAGTATTTGTGACATGTTCTAGGCCTCCTAATTAACTTATGGCACTATAACCACACTGAAGAAGTGGGTCTGTGGTGAGGAAAAAAGTTTAGGGGCATCCAAACTAGTGGCCTAGTTTCTGTGTATACATAACATTCTGTTATATCATTTGTCATCAGTAGTATTTTTCTCTAACTGATGTCCATCACAAAAAAAAACATGTAGTCAATCTTCATTTAAATTCCTGTTCTACACTTGCTTTGATTTTGATTTAATATATTATTATCCAAAGGTTGCAAATCAATGAGCTAGCTAAATTCAGAACAGGCTGCTTTTAGAACATAGCTGATAAAGCAAACCTGCAGATATAAAAATATATATGTTTTTTAGAGTCTTCTCTGATATTCACTGCTGCAGAGTGTGCTTTGGGTGTAGCCACTGGACTTTTTCTACCCATCTTCTACCATCCCCAGAACTTTCAAAGAGTACTTGGATTCCAATTGCTAGTGCCCTGTTCCATCTTAAATACAAAATTTTTGAAGCCTCATGGCTGACAATCACTGCTGAGGACATAAGCTCTCATGTGGCTAATTGAAGATCCTGTGATATAGGATCTTCTATAGTAAGTTCAGTACAGAACATATATATATGGAATCCTGGCTTTTTTCCAAGCTTCCCTGAGGAAAAGATGCTAAGACATAAATACTGGCAGGATGCCCTGCTCAAAGACTCTTCTAGAGCTGTTCCCTGTTCAGCTGCACCCAGCATGGGTCACAAGAAGGGAAGAGTGGAGGTTTACGTTCATAGGTAGGGTTTGGTATGCATTCATAGGAAGGATTTGGCGTATATTCATAGGTAGGTTTTCTTCATGTAAGTGGTTCTGTACCTTAAAGAGCCATAGTAAAGATAAGGCGCAGATTCTAGTGGTTAATTTTTTTTTTGTTTACTTCATTTTGATGCCATAGTATAGGCTGATTTCACAAGCTATCAAGGAGGGAGGGAAAGCATCTAATGGTTTGGATGTGGAGAAGACCTTCTGGGTGGAAGTAGCAGTGGCTAAAAATGATGTAGAGCTCCATGCCGTGAGGTTCTGGGGCCTTCGTGCCACACTGTGAGGAGTCTGGCAGGGGCGTAAGAAATCAAACAACATTGAGCCTTTTTGGAAATTGAGATGATACAGATCCTTCCCAAAAGTATAAAAGTGCATTTAACTTTAAAGAATATCTTCCCTACCACACCATGTCAAAACTCTATAGCAGCTTTGAGGTTCCTGGTCTAAATAGGAGGGGATCGGTGGGGTTAGGCGGGTAAGGCCCTGCAGCAGTGGTTGCCCTTGGGAAGCAGCTGCAGAGGTGGAACCAGCAGTGGGGAGGCCCGTGAGTCCTGCCCGCACGTTGGGGTTAGCCCCAGGTTGCCCAGTCTGCCAGAGGCTCCCACGCTTGCAGGGGGTGCATGTAGCCCAGGCTGTAAATACTGGGAATGCCAAATACAGCCAGCTATGCATTCAGATCTATCCATCTATATATATAAAAATATATATAAATATATATAAATATATATATAGTGATGAATATATTTATCAGGTTACTCTTTCAGTTAGCCTTTTTGTGTTACCCTAAATGTTAACAGCTTTTGAAGCCTTATATAAATAGGATTCAGTTTTTTCATCTGAAAATTCAAGCAATGAACAATTTAAAAATTTAATCTTTATGTTTTAACTGATGATATACAAATTTAATTGATTTAATTGATTGGAAGAATTCTATGACTCTTTTTGGATAATAAATCTGGGGTGCACTTACCTTTTCTGATATTCTTTTAAATCACAAAAAAAACTTGCTTAGTGCAATTTAAAAGTGGTAATAAACAAGAAAACGACCTAAAATGCATTGGGAAGTTGCAGTTTATTTCACCTGTGAGATTCTTTCGCACACACAGTGCACTTAGCTATTAAAATTGATCTTTGAAGCTAGTATACTCAATGCACTTAGCTATTAAATTGATCTTTAAAGGGAGCAACCCTGAGTTAGATTAGCTAACTGGCCTGTTCCAGGTCTACTTTTCATGTATTTTAAGAAAAATAGAGTGTGTGTGTGTATGTGTGCGTATATATATATACATATATATATATATATATATACACACACACACTCTCAGTTATGGGATTGGCCACAATGAGGAATGTTTGCTTTGGACAGCAGGTGAGATGTATAGAAACACCTCTGATTATCAGATCTTCCTCAGGGGCTGTGTAAGTAATACTGTAGAATTCAAATAAATAAAAAAACCCACTCTAAAACATTAAAGTCATCAAACTAGTAAACAAGCACCTGGTATCATTATCAGGAATATATAGTAGTCATAATAAATTATATTGTCTCACTGAGCTCCAGCATTGAGACAGACTGTCCATTTAAAGAATTAATATATTACCATTTTAATTCTCAGAATTGCTATGCTGAACAATATGTACTTCTCTCCTTACTTTTTGAATTGATTTATCGAGTTGTGACATAAATTTTCCAAAGAAAAAAAAATAGGGCAAATAGTATCTTCCTATATGAATCAAAGCTATTTATCAAGGAATGCTTATGGTAGTTTTTTTCAGTGGGTAGCAATTTGCATTAAGTTATTTCACCTTAATTTTCTACCATTAATTAGTAAAGAGGATTGATTAAAAAAAAAAAAAAGTGAGATTTCAGAGGAGTTTCAATAACATATGATGGGAAATGTTTATAAAAAAAATGCAAGTTAGTGTTTTGAGTCTTCCTGTAGGTAGACCTTCCCTACATAGCAGAGGTAGTAAGAGTAACTGCAGTGACAAATTTTGCTACCTATGAAATGCAGACTAGCTTAGTATTTATAATGGCAAGTTCATACACCTTCAGGCTGATTTAAGTTATACCCCTCAGTGTTTTAAACTCATCCTCGAATGGTGTGCAAGATGAATATCATTAGTTGGTGAAATTCCTGCAGCTGACAAAATAGAGAACAAAATTATCAGTCTGTACATCCAATTGAGAATAGGAAATTTAGATGAAAAATGCATTTTGGTCACTAAGTCCATTCATAATAAAATAATACAGGTGCAAAAATTACTGATATAGGGCAGAGGCAATAATAAACTAATGCTGCTTTTAATCCTAACCAAGTCCTGTCCCTGTTCTATGGATCACAGATTCCTGTTTTTCCTTTCTTTCATATTTTTCTTTTTTTTTTTTTCTCTACAGAATGTGAACTTTTAAATAACAAGGTTCACAGGTTTTTAGGAAGAATTTAAAATATCTTTAGTGTATTGCAGGTAAAGTAATAGAAATAGATTTTATTCTCTTAGGGCTTAACCCTTCGAGGTTCTGTTACCCCCGTAGATATTTGCTCCTGACCTAAACAATTTTATGTAGGAGCCTCAGAGTACTTGGTGCTTGACAGGGTTTTGATCATCCTATAGAACTGACTTTTCCAGGTAGGCCTTAGTACAAACTAGACTTAGTTCCTTTTCTGTAGACTCTTGCATTAAAGCTGTGCACAACCTAAAAACGCTGTTTTCACCTTAGCAGTGCACGCTGGAGAAGCTGCCTGCAATTTGAAGGAAAACAACACTTAGGTGTTAAAGCTTCAGACAGGTTCTTCATTTATACTGCACAACACAGACATCTTCCAAGAAGTCTATGTATATGCATATAATGGAAAAAAAATATATGCTACTTCTCAAGCACTAACCCAAATCCTGTTTGTTTCATATTCAGAAATTACGAATCAGGATTTGTGCCGTAATGGAGTTCTCTGCTAGTATATTTAGGATTTCTCTTTTTATATTACCTATGGAAAAAAGAGTTTTACAAGAGAAGGTTTATAACAAATAATGATTTATCTAGCTTATTATCCTAAGATTCTGCAAAAAACTTTTGCATGTATTTGGATGGCACTATATGAGATATACTGTGTCATATTTGTGTCATATTTTTATAAATAGCAGAAAATTAATTTTCTGTTAATATTAGAAATATGAAAAGTATTTTATTTAATACTCTCATTTAAGCTGTGCTAAGTAATTTGCATTTTTTTAGATAGCTTTTTACATACTTTTCATTAGTGCCCGTTAGTGTTTATATTAGTATAAATATTGTTTGATTATTTATTAGCCTTTATAATTATATTTTAGCATGACATATCTGTGACACGAAACATGAAGCTTCCAATGCAAGAGTTTGTACATAGTCCATATCCAAATGTCACCATTATTTCATTTAAAAGATCCCAGCATGTCTACCTCATGATCCTTATAAACTCTGTAGTACTGAAATACGTCAACACTTTTTCTTGCTACATTCATTAAAATTAAGCACCCTTACCCTACCCCATCTGTAAACATCAAGTCAATTGGCAGCTAGCACATTGCCCAGTCAGCAAGCAGTATTGTGAATTTTATCTTCTCTTGCAGAAATCAATTCGTCTTCGTTGCAGCAGATGAAATTTCTTGTAACACCTCTGCAGGTAACAATCATTGATACTTCTTGATGCATCCATCCAGGTCTCAATATCCTTTTTCACATGCTGCATTTAATCGTAAGAGAAAGCATAGGAAAGTCCATAATATAAATCTCTGGAATAGTTTCATTAATTTATAGCCTGAGCCTTTAGATTCTGCCATATAAAAGACTTTAGGTTATTTTGCTGACTTTGGTGTTTTATTTCCAGTTTAAGTATTACATGGCCTAGAAAAGTAAGGATATGTTAAACCTTCTAATAAAAACTTACTGTGCAGTACAGTCAAGACTGTAACTTTAAAAAGCCAAAGCACTAATGGATTAATGAAAAGAATAAAGACTTAGATGTATGTACTACGTTGTAAGTGCTATTGATTTAATATGTTTTTTTCCAACTCTTTGGGGGCAAATATTGCCCACAAGGGTACTGGAGACCCCAAAGCACTCACAAAGTCTATCCTATGGATAAGATAGTGGGAAAGAGGGTTTATGTCTTCAGAGGATCACCCTCTAGTAAGTAAAAGGTCTCAGCTGCTTTGCTACTCTGCTATCGTTGTTGTAAGCATGGGTACAGAAGAATGAAGTATGTTCTAAATATGGTGTTTGTTAATGGTCATTTATAAGTATATTGAATATGTAAAGGGATTTTTTTTGTTGCTGCTGTTGTTTTTTGAATATAATAGTTTGAACAGTCTTAGCCTTAATTCAGGTAAGGATGATGTTTGATGCTACATAAGAAATCAAAAGCGAAAATAAGTAGTAGTAATCATTTTGCACTGTATTCTGCCAGTTATGTTGCTCACACTAACTGCTAAGTTTGTGGGAATTGTGCAAATTGAAGGATAGAAGGGATATATATAATCTGACACAATGTTAATTATGGAGCACTTAATTATGGAGAGTTTTATGTTGGGTGGGATAAATGAGAATTGTAGAGTTTGCTCTTTCTGCTATAGCAAACTATGTACAAACGAGTAAAGAACATGTATTTATGAAAAAATGAGACAGTAGTTAAAGCTGAAATCTGCTGAGTAATACTCTACTTTCTAGCTCTAGTGTTTAAAGAGATATTTTGAAAAGTTCTTCCGTTCCAAAACCTGGTTTAACACAACTTTTTCAGAGCCCTAGATCAGTAACAGAATACATTTTGAGAAGAAAACTTGTGACCCTTTCCTGATCTCACTAGACTTGGATTTTGGTGTTCATTATTTCCCCTGTGCCTGTAAAGAGAGTGTCTTCTTTCCTCTTCCTACTCTGCTCTGGATTGTAGTGAACTGTGGTAGGGAGACTACTGACTTACAAATCTAGGCCTTGTTAAGTAAGTATGCAGAAACTGATTTTAGTAATTTTAATTTATGGATTCTAGAGATAGACATCGGGTCTTCACTATTTTTCTTATCCTGAAAGCAGTTTCCTATTCTGCAGAGTTAGCCCTTTTAAACAATTCTTTATTTCTGTAATAAAATATTTCTTCAGGACAGGCAGAATTTAAGTGTTCTGGATGGTGTACATATGCCCTATGTCCCTACTTCAACATACCAGTCAAAAATACAACAAATTCAGGGAACTTCACACAGAAGAAATGGGATCTCTGTGTGTGTTTCACAGAATTGCAGAATGGCCGAAGTTGGAAGGGACCTCTAGTGATCATCTAGTCCAACCTCTCCTGCTTCAGCAGGGACACCCAGAGCACGGGGCACAGGGTGGCATCCAGGTGGGTTTTAAGTCTCCTCTCCAGAGAAGGAGACTCCACAGCCGCTCTGGGCAGCCTGTTCCAGGGCTCTGTCACCCTCACAGGAAAGAAGTTATTCCTCACATGGAGATAGAGCTGCCTGGGTTTCACTTGGTACCCATTACCCCTTTCCTGTCACTGGCCGCCACAGAGAAGAGTTTGGCCCCATCCTCCCTCCCACTTTTTCCCCTGAGGTATTTGTACATATTGATCAGATCTCCTCAGTTTTCTCGAGGTTAAACAGGCCCAGCTCACTCAGTCTCTCCTCATATGGTAGATGCTCCAGTCCCTTCATCATCTTCGTTGCTCTGCGCTGGCCCCTATCCAGAAGTTCCAAGTCCCTTTTGTCCCGGGGAGCCCAGATCTGCCCCCAGTACTCCAGGTGCGGCCTCCCCAGAGCTGAGCAGAGGGGCAGGATCCCCTCCCTCGCCCTGCTGGCAACGCTCCTCCTGAAGAAGCCAGGAGCCCATGGGCCTTATTGGCCATGAGGGCCCATTGCTGCCTCATGGGGAACCTGTTGTCAACCAAGGCTCCCAAATCCCTCTCTGCAGAGCTGCTTTCCAGCAGGGCAGCCCCTAACCCTTACCTGGTGCCTGGTGTTATTCCTGCCCAGGTGCAGGACCGTGCACTTGTCCTTGTTGAACCTCATGAGGTTCCTCTCCACCCAACATTTATGAAAGCATTTCCATTTGCTCTCTTGAACTGGGTCATTAATAAAGTATCTTTGGTTAGGTATGCTTCTAACCGTATGACAAACATATCAATAGTTGGTACCTTCTTGGTTGCGTGATCTAAAGGAGCAAGACAATGAAAATCTGTACCTTATATTCCTTTCATATCCAAATTTTTAGTTGCAGAATTAAAAGGACTTTTGTCTGTATAAAAAAAAAAAAATCACACTCTAACCTATATCCCTGTGTTCTACAAACTGCCAAATTTGTTCAGTCTATCAAGCCAGTAAGCTGTTTTTCAACTAATTCATTTACTGATGCTTTGTGTTTTACAAGAAGCTGTGTATGTGTGTATCTAGGTATATCTAGACACACACATTAACTCTTGCCTGTGTGTTTTCAGATGCATGTGAAATAATACAGTTTTATTTGCAAGTAGTGCTCCTCAACTCTATTACGCTGATTCAAGTGTTTGTCAGTTCGGTGTGGGATGGAGTTATTGCTAATATATGACATTCTCTCTTTTTGAAATGTGAGAATATGTGTGTTTGTTTTGCCTCCTCCCCCCCTTTTTTTTTTTTTTTTGTGAGAATGTGTGTGTTTGTGGATTTCCAATACTAATAGAACAAGTCTACTTGAGGTTGAGATTTTACAGTTAATGGAGGGTTTGGGTGGGGTTTTTTTCTGGTAATACATACTTGTTTCTTCCTAACACACTGCCATTCCTGCCAGGGGAAGCTTAACTCTCAGTTGCATGACTTTTTTTTTTTTTTTTTTGAGTTGCAAATTAAATTATCTTCAAGAAATGATTATGTGTTAATGGATTGTGGGTGCATATACACATTTGCATTTATCTATGTGCAGCCATTCTTGTGTGCACATTGTATAAAGGAAGCATACACCAGTATCTGATGGAGGGATCCTACCATGGGAAATTTTAAAATGTTTTGCTCTTCACTGAATTCAGTACATTCTGAGGCTAAAAATAATTATTCTTCAGAAAAAAAGTTATGTGCTTCTGGGCTCGATCTGTTCTGGCAGGCATGTTTAGACAGTATATAAGGAGAGCTGAACTAGAACAGAGGTGGAGAAATTATCTGAAACCTTGTTTCGGTTTGATGCTGGAATTTTAACAAGCGTCTCTGAAGAATTTCCTCTAGCACATCTCTCACGATGGGATTATTAGGAGGGAATTCATCCGGAGGCTTCTGGCTGGTGGGGGCAATTGGCATCTTGTCATGTCGGTCTATTTGTAATTCAAAATGAGATCTAGAATTTCCATTTTATTTGTTACGTAAATACAGGATAATATTTGTTTTGAATCTTTAGCATTTGTAATGCATTTTTCAAAACAGAGCTTAAAATGTGTTTTCTTTACATCCTGTAAAAATGTTTAGCTCTTCAAAGATTATTTTTAGGTATATTTTCCAAGTGCATTAGTATGTGCCTACATATTATAGTTTGTGTGTGTGTTATAAATGTGTCAGGGTCATTATTTCAGATTTATGCTGCACTTTTTTTATTACTGCACTTTTTAACTGTTATCCAACTGCCATGTAGGAACAGAAATATCCAGTGGTGTTGCATGCCTGACATTACTTCCTCCCCACCCATGTACATTTATGATATGGGGATAAAAGAGGCGAGTGTACAGTATGAGACTGCATTTAGAATGAAGTGTGGTGGAAGCACATATAACATCTCTCCATTTGGGATTGTGTCTATTTACATTTTTGAGCAGAGTCATCCCCAGGAGGTGGAATTTTGTATGTGTGAAAGAAATGCATTAGAGAGCTTTAGAAGTCCAAGATTAAGTTATTGACTACTGTTTGGTGAAAGATACGATTTCCAGAACAGATTAAACATTCTGAAGAGTTTAATTTTCAACTCTAGGAAAAACATACCATAAAAACAGGTAAACTAAGGAAATGAATATTGGAGCTTGTAGTATCAAAATGGTTTGAATAAAATATTAGCAATTTTTGATCAGGGCAATCACACAAATCACTGCAATTTTCTGGTATACCATCATTAACCTATCAACTCTAACATTGTCACAAATTTAATCTATGAAACAATAGATACAGGAATACTGATTTAAAAACAAATTAATATTGGACAAAGAGCCTAGGTGGTAAGGTGCCTGATGCAGCTTACCTCCACAACAGTACAGCAGTAATCCTATCCTTGTCTGCTACAATATCACGATCAGATTATGGTCTTTGAGAGGAATTTCCAAGAAGTGCATATAATCCAGGCCGCTTGAGATAAAAAAAAAAAAGCCATTTCAGAGATACTTTCGTCAGCCTTTTTGAATTACTGTGTAAAGACATATGTTCAGTTGCGAGAGGTTCTTTCATTTTAGTATTGCTGTCGATGAGTTTGACTTTATTTCATGAAGCAATTTGGCTGGGAAAATAACCATTTTCTTCAAGTTGCCTTTATTATTGCATTATGCTCTTCCACTAATCAGATAAAAGCAAAGATGAAGGAGCATCTGTAAGGTCTTTGTGCTAGTATTTATTTAAGCCTGTACTGCTTTTCCCTGTGAAAAATAGCAGATACTGAAGTTTTTGCGCTGGAAAGACTAGGAAATGTTGTACTAATGCACATTATTAAACGTCTTCAATAAATTTGAGTGTCCTTTATGTTGGCAGTTTACACTTCCTTTTACTGCAGCCGTAAATAGCTGTGGATGGCTTGTACAGAGCTGTATATGTTACTGCTTTTACTGCGCTTAGTAGTTCCATGGTAAGATGTTGAGCCACAGGATCAGCTGATAAAAATCCGTAAACACTTTGATCGCCCCCTGTTCTTCTTGCGTCGAGTTTGAATAATTCTTCTCGCTCACCCAGTGAAAACCCTGGCAGCCCTTTCTGGCATCTTTGTCATTATCTCGTTGACAGCTTGCCTGCCTCGTGCTTACAGTTCTAGGTCAGTTCGCATGGCTAGTCAAATGTGACATCATGACAAGATTAAGTAAAGCTGAGGTGCTGTGATTTGTAAATGGAGGATTTGCAACGTGGAGCTGCTTTGATAACAGCAATAGTGGCTAATCTGTGTTTGCCCTCAACAAGTGCATATAAGCATGTGGGCGTCTTCTGTGCTCTGTTTTTCTTTTAATGAAGCAACTGGGCAATTTTTCTGATGGAATGGAAGTAGCGCACCTGGAGGGCAGCCCATGTGTGTGTGGGGGTGTGTGATTGTGAACGAGTACATGATTTAGAAATAAAAAAACTGATATCTTGAGATTATCATATTATGTTTGAAAAATTAAAACAAAGAGGAGTATTATGTACTATGGATCCTCACATACAAGCACAAAAGACTAAATGTAATATGCAAAGTACATGGTATGTTTAAGGAACTAGATGCGAATTTCTTCAAGTGTTATTGCCCCCAAAATGTAATAGTGATACTTAATAGGAAAATACTTTACAAATGAAAGAAATATTTATTCTTCATTGAAACAGAGCCTTTTTTTAGTTGTTGCCTGATATCGAGCTTCAAATTCCCTAGTGTTTTATTATTGTTGTTATTTGAGCACGTAGATAAAATCTGTCTTTGTGGTGTAGAAATGAAACAGAAAAAGTGCTGCTAGCATGCAATTCCGTTAGCTTTTTAACCAGCCATGAAGTGAAATCCCCGCGCACGGCGGGAGCCACCTTTGACCATTAGGAAATGCAAGAAGGAAGCTGGAGAGAGTGTTTTCCAGCCGGGCCTGTCCCTGGCGCCGCTGCCCGGCACTGAGTCAGCAATTCGCCTCTGTTGCGCTTTGGAGCACTTCTGTATTTCTGCAAAGCAGCCAATACCTGTCATATTTAATTAAATATGTTTAACAAGGTGGCAGCTCAACTTGAGGTGGCTGTAAACGTGTAACAAAGCTAAAAAGAAGCCACGGGCTGGAATACAGGAATAAACCCCAAGCCCAGGTCTGCATGCCAGTGCCTGACATTCCTGCAAAACCTGCCCCTCCACTAGCAAGTAAATCTCATTTGGCCAGATGCAAAAAGAAGAGTCTTGAATTTGGAATTCTTCTCTGGGTACAGAAAATCCTCAGTTGGTTGGTTATGGTTTGCTTAGTTCCAACCCGAAGGAACCAAGTCCAGGCTTTTTTTCTTGTATTTCAATGACTTATTTGTGACAATCCCTTCATGGAAATATTTTACTATTGCCTATTCTTAGGATAGACTGTGGTCTAGTTTCTTGGGCTTTCTGAAAACTTAGAAATATTAATGCTCTGCTAACAGGAAATCCCTCCTGACCTTCAAAATATATAGGAGTTCAGCACTGCTATATTCCTTGAAATTTCACTATTTGATTGCACTATGACTGTCTATACTATATCTTCCCAAGTCATTTTCTCTACCCCGTCACAAATCTGTAAACCATTATCAGTAGTAAAGAGGAAAATGATATGCAAAGGAATATTTTATGCTCTTTCCTTGCAAAATGATCTTAGGGTTTGATATTGCGCCTTTAAAACTTTGCATTTTAGCATTCTTAACCTTTACAATCAAGGAAACTGGCTGGGAAGTATTTTTATGAGCTGCTTTCAGTCATTTTATTTGGTCTTAAGTAAAACCTTATGGTAGGCTGTGCTCCTGATTGCCCTCTAAGGTATTTAGAAACTTATTCCTGACTTAGCTGACCGAAATGCCCGAGGCTGGTAGGTGTTAATAGCCAAATGAATTGAAGGGCTTTAATTACAGGTGCCTTGTTGTGAGGTTGGGCACCATGTGCAGACACCATCCTTGTGTCACTAAGGTGCTCACACAGAAGGGAGGGAGGTTGTGGTGCTGCCCAACCATGCGAATGGGTGACGTTGGGCTCCCAAAACGCCACCGTCTTTGGTAGCGTTGCAGTCATGGGCCCAAGAATGGGCCCTGGCTAGTTAGTTAGAGCAGTCATTTATAAGGCCAGATTTCGGCTGCTTTCCTAGCACTCCTTACCAACCCATAGTAAAATCTCCACTTTTTCTTTTTTTAACAAAATTTTGTTACGATTCATAAGATCAGACATATTTGGAAAGCCTTTTTCCATGTCACTGTCTCTGTGAAGAGCAAGAGGAACATGTTGTGAGAGTGCCCGTTCTGTGGGTGAGCTGTTAGGGAACGAGGACCAAACTGCTCCTCTTCGTGTTCCATTTTCTATCACCTAGCCAAGTCGTAGTCATTCAGCAGCTTCTTTGTGAAATTTTGCAATAATAAAAGTCAATAAAATGATTTCAGTAATTGAAAATTATTCACACATGCAGGTTAGAAGAAGCAGTAATTACAAAATTTAATTGTTCGGTTATAATCAAAGATAGTTAGGAATGGAATATATTGTGGAAAAGTTAGAAGTAGGAGCTTCCTAGTGATATATGCAGTTTGCTTCTGATGTGGCAAGTAACAGACAATTAGAACATAGTGTTATGGCGTTTTCCATTTTAATTTAACTTGAGTACTAGCCGGGGTTCTACCGCAATTTTGACTTCTTTTTCTTTATTTCTTAAAAAAACAGCTTCACCCCTTTCTATAGCTCTTTCAGCAACATCTAGACTTTAAAAAAGTGGGAGGAGGAATGATAATGATCAGAAAGATACAAGCATTAGATTACTAAATAAATTTATGTTTAAAATTCTCATTTTATACTTCTCAAATCGCTTGATAATAGTTTCTTTCTTATTCTGTACTATGATTTTTTTCCCTTATTATTGTTATTGCTAAATGTTTTAGTACATATATTATTAAGCACTTTGCAAAGGCCTCCAGTGAGAATCAGAGCTTGAGTGAGTGGCCTAGCTTTATATGGACTACAGCCATGTTACTAAAGAATTTAAATTCTAAAAAGACAATTAAGTGGAGAGAAAGACATACTTTGCTAATTTTTAGAAATGTCAGCTATAGCTACAGTGGCTTTAAAGAGAGGGATTCAATCTAAAAGGCGTTATTCAAACAAATGCCTTCTCACCAATTACTATTTTTAGTTCTCTCTTCTGTTTCCACTGTGGACAACAAATTATTCTTTTTGCTTATCCAAACCTTGTACTGTAAAAATAAATAAATAAATAAGCTATTGAATAAATTGAAACTTAGCCTGAATAAAGTTGAGCATATGAAGATTTCAGCCTTGAGCCGTAGGTGAATACTTAGTATCTCCAAATGGAGCTGCAGGCATTGCTCCACTGCTTTCTTCCCAAACCTGTCCCAGCTAAGCATAGGTCCAGCTATTCAGCAGCGAGCAAGTGCAGGTATGGTGACAAAATGCTGGTGAACATTTTGTTTGTTCCTGTTGAGTCCTGTTCCAGGCAAAGTGAAGAAGAGACTAAATGCTCAAACTTACCCTGTTCTCATTAGCGGGGCATCACATATTGCTCCTCAGATGTGTTCTCGAGACAAGAATTTCTGAGTTCCAACAAGCATCAATAGATTGATTTAATATTCTGTAAAATACGAAAATAGTCACATTGACTATTAATTTATTCAAAACACTTTGCCATTTGTGTGTCCTAAGTTTGAGTAAATTATTTAGGGTGATCATTTACAGTGCAAATGATCACAAAATGTTTAAACTCTGCTAATTTTAATGAGAAATTAGCGTGCTGGCATCATGCTCACTAAGCAGCTGCACTAGCCTGCTGGTTTTCAGTGTGGCAATATAGTTTAAATCCTTCCTGCTATTTTCAGAATGGAAAGCAGAATTTATTCTGCTAACCTTGTGAGCTTCTAAATTTTGTGTCATGCAAGGGCGTGTTTAAAAATTAGCATTTAAAAAGAAACCTACTTGCTTTAAGTTTAAGCTGACACTGTTCCTTTCCTCTGTGGAAATGAAATTTATTAATCATAATAAACCCATCATACTCTGAAGGTAGAGGTCACCCTGAGGAGAAAAGAAAAAAAAAGTCCATTCATCACGGAGGAATTTCAATGCATTTTTTCCCAGATAATATCTAAGTGTGGATTCTCTCCCCTTTGGAAATATATTCTCCTGTGGTTTACCTATATACACATTAAGTATATGCAGAAGGTTGTAAGGATGAGAAATTTATCGTTTAATTTTTGTACTCTTTCTTTTGCAGTAGATAGGGAAAAATGGTTTTTGTATTATATATTATTTCATATTTTATATTATGTTTACATTGCACACACTTGTCCTAGTGGGATTCCAAGGTCCTTTAAAAGAGCAAATTATGTTTATTTTTTCTTATTTTGACAAGAATATGAGCATTGCTAATTCAAAATAGCAATTTATATTATTACAATAACAATATTACAATACAAGCTTCATTATGATCTTAATAGAAATGTAAAGCATTCTGTTCTGAGGAGCAGTGATTTATTTAGCTGATACTTTTCATGTTAGGATTACTTCACTGCTCTTTCATTTCAAGGGAGAAACATCAGTTTATACAGTAGGATGAAACCTTGATATCAACCACTGGCAGAAAATTATCTCTGCTTTGGTAAAGGAATAATAAAAATGTACTTGGAAGTAAATACTGTGTTGCAACACTCATCTTTTTCTTTGTTCTTAAATTGCTTAATGTGTTGTATTTATGCATAATTTCCTCTTAGCTCTCCAGATTTCTGTAAAATATAAAACTCATAGCAACTTTTTTGTTACATCAGCATTACGACCGTGCCTGTCACCTCAGTAGTTCAATGACGATCTTACTCATTTAGTAAAACCTGAGCACTAGGTGCTTGGGCCTGTTCCCTCGCCCTTCCCCGTGGCCCGTGCATTCGTGGCCACTGACCTGCTTGCCATGGTTGACCCACTGCAGTGCTCATTTTGTGGGCCCCTCTTACCTGGCCAGGATGCTGCAGCATTGGGATGTGGTGATGGATCAGTCTGTTTTCCAAATGATAAATGTGACAGTAAAGAATGCAAAATAATAGTGTGTGAAAGTCATCCTTCACGTGACCAGGAAGGGATTTATAGGGTTGGGATCTAGTCTAGATTCAATCATTTTCCCCCTTTCTGGTGTTTCCTTACTCTTTGAATGAGAGTTGGCTTGAGAGAACTAAAGTTATAATGCCTTTTAAAACGGGTTCTCAGACCTTGAGAGGGGGAAGTGGGCACACCGAGGAAAAATTATTTGCCTTTGGCACTTGCATGTAGAGGAACCAGAGACACAGGAGTCTATTTTGGCTGCTATTGAAGCTAAATATTTTAATGCTCCCACTGTTGCAATGCCTACGTGCTAAAGTGGAAGGTTATGGAGACAGGATTTATGGAAGCGCTTCCAACCAAAGAGGCTCCCATGTGGCATCAGGGTCGGATTCTTCCACGGGCTTCTCAAGTCAAGAGGCATTTACCCAAGATAACCACACCTGAGTCATTTTTCCTTCCTCCTGTTTTTCTCGGTGAGAGCTGCCTGGTTACTCTGTTCTTAACTGCCTCAGATAATTTCCAAAGAGAGGTGTTTGTGAATATGAAGTGTTTAAATGAAAACTATATACACATTTAATGCTTTGCCCTCCAGTATATCTGGTGGAATTCATGTGTTTTATGCAGATTCTCTGTACACATTTTCTCAAGTCAGACTTTAAGGCTTTGAGATTAAGATGATTGCCCATCATTTTGCTTCTCCTAGATATTAATAAATGGCTATCAGGCCTACTTTGTCCAGGTCTACATTTTGGGGCAAAAAATATAGCCCACACTAATTAACTCTGAGTGCTTTCCTAGTTTTCATAGATTAATTTCTTTTTGCGTATTATTCTTTAATAAAAAGTTGAATGTACTGAGGCAGCATCATGGCATTCACCACTGTTTGAGTACTTCATAGTGCAACAGCCTGATTTTGCTGTAGACTCCTTCACGGGAATGTAAGTTATCCTTGGCATTTGCACGAGATATCCTTGACAAGGCATAGGAAATCTGCCCCAAAAAATTAAGAGAGTATTTGGATTGGGAAGTATAAAGATTTAAGGATAACAGATGCCACAATATAATGTATATGTGTAATGTATTACTGGTTTTTGCATTTTAATGCTAACCTAAGTCTTAATGGAAACATTCCATTTTAAACTTTTAAGTTTGGCCTGGGGGAAAGGTGAAAGCCGCTTATTTTATTTACTCCAGACTGTGGTTGCTACGTAGAGGGTTCAGAATAAGCAAGTCCAGAGATCTCCTGGGGATGTGAGCAAGGGCTGCTAGTGTCTTAAGAACAAACCAAAATATACTAACATGAAAAAAAGGGTCTCTTAACATTACTGAGTATCATGAAAACAGGAAACAAACTTATGTTTGGAAAAAAAAAAAGAACCGATCCATCTTGATTACCAATATGAAAAATGCATCATTAAAGCCAGCAGGACCACAGGTCAGGACTGCAGTGGCAGCACTGTGTTGCTGTAAAAACATGATTTCCTCACAGTACTTCTCTACCAGCCAACTTGCATGTTTAAGTTTGTGCTGATTGAAGTTTCTTCTACCTTTTTCTTCATGATGTGTGTGTATATCTTCTTGCAAAGGGAAGAGCATATAGTTCCTGCAAACCTATGACCCTGAGGTTTGCCACAGGTTGAGGCATTTATGTATCCTCGCTCCCTTTTCAGTGCTGTTGCCTCTTGCTTTTAGATAGCATGGTTGTCTCAGAAAGTGGTGTGCCAAGTTTTCCTTGTGCAACGAATCCCTCCTGCACGTGTGAGCATCGGTTGAGTGGCCTGGAAAGGAGAAGCTCTCTTGTCTGCAGGACTTCATGCCCCTTCCTTGCAGATTGGAGTTTTTGGGTGGGAATGTCTAGTTCAGAGAGCTTGGACCTTCTTCCCATCTATATGGTGGATGCTGCAGAATCGAGTATGTCAGGGAAACATTACTTTCTCTGTTTTCCTTCAACTGGTTATCTAGGATTATTGAAAGAGATTCCACTTGTGGACAAGCAAGTCCATGATTTAAAATAGGGCAACTCTCTACTTTTTGGAAAAAAAAAAAGTAAAATTGTTTTTGTATCTGGGAAACAAGATAGTTGGGAAAATTGAGGCGAGTCTCAGATTCCTGTCCACATAAAGTTAAGAATATTGTTTTTTACAGAGCGATACCAAGAATGTTATTATTAAAAAATATTGGGAGTAGTATACTAGCCCCTAAGTGCAAGGTATTACAATGGTTTGCATCTGTTGCATGTGATAAATAGAAGTTCTTTGTTACGGGACAATATTCAACCCTTTACATGAAACCTCTGGTTTCCTGACACGTCCGTCTCATTAGCGATAACGGTATTCAGGCTGTGAAACAAGGCTATAAATCTCAAGGTGAGGAGAAGGGCTGGGCAGCAAATCAAGTATGTAAAGAAGCTTTGAAGTAGGTTCAACTGTGAGGAATTGGTGTGGGGCAAAATGGCAAAAAGCTGATTTTCATATCACTACCCTTGCAGGAACTTGGCCTGAAAATTCAGAGTTCAGCTCTGCAAGTATCATGGCTTAGGATGACGGCGTCTCTCCTTTCTAAAGACTGGGAATACGCAACAAGCAGGTTGCAGGGTGCCGTGCTCCCTACGACGCAGTGCCTCACGCTCTCCTACAGCCCTCCTCCTTAGCCTGATACTCATTCTTGAT